>JAPFFP010115485.1:0-18196 GCA_026153255.1 Solanum medicagineum | reverse complement strand
GGTAGCAAAAGGGTGGGGAGGGATGAAATGGGGATGGGACAAATAGGAATTATTATGTAAATAATAAAACTTTAGAGTTTTAAATTTTTTTTTCATTAGCATTAATCTTAAAATTGTGACCTCTACTCAATAAATAAAACTTGTGTCACTTTTCTCTTATTTTTGGAACTCTTTTGTCACTCTTAATTAGTTTGCCCCAACTTTGTCCTAGATAAAAAGATTTTTGTTTTACCTTTTCCTTTTTACTAGTTTAAAATACTTTTGTACAAAATAAAAGGTAAGCTGATTAAGAAAAGTGAGGATGGAGGCTATGCTATAATAGAATAGGATAAAGAAGGATAAAGTCGATCTTTTAAATAAAATTTGATTTTTTTTCTTTTATAAGTACTAGATTCACCATAAATGTGTTGCACGTGTATGCCTTGTCTTGTAAGTAACTCTCAATTAGGCCTTGATAGTACTCTGAGTAGATGATACATAGATGATGGATCAGTAATCATTGTCTACACTTCATTCTTAATTTAGACTCGTGGCATGATGATTAGGTTTCGTAATTCTTGAGTTGAGTTATTTGAGATGATGTTATTCCTCCTTTACATATTTCTTTCTGCCATTTTACGTACTTGTATATTCTACGTACTGACATTCATTTGGGCCTGCATCTTTTCTTGATGCATAGATAGTTACTAGAAGTCAAGGCGCCCTTTTGAGGACCTAAGTGCTTCCAACTGATTGGTGATCCCTCCACTACTGTCAAAGGAAATTATATTTCTTTACTACCTTTGAGTTTCGACTTACTTCATTCTATTTTGAGGTAGCCATGGATCTATAATTTGCACCATTTAGTCAAAAGTTTAGAGGCTTCATAGACTAGACTACTGAGTTGTGATTGGATGTTATGTTGCCTAGTATTCTTTCATACTAGTCTCTCTTAGTTTATAGATGAGATGTTTGGCCTTGGGCCTTTATTTATCAATTGTCATTTCCTTTCTTTACATATTCTTATACACTGATGTCTTCTGCTGTTAGAACATAATAGAATGCATATGATAAGGTCACTTGGAGGCTAGCAATAGTCTCTGAGTGTCGGCTACGCCAAGGGTACCCTCTCGGGGCATGACAAAACAACACAATACTCATATCATTACTATATTCAACAATAAGGCTCAGACTTCAAGTCGCTATTGTTCCTTTAACACTTCACATTTATTGTTATCTATATTAGACTAGATAGTTTCTTTATGAAACAACCTTGTATTTACTCATTCATATTACTTAGAAGCTCTATACACATGACAATAGGTTTTTGGATTTAAATTAAGTGTTGTAGTTGCTTTTACTTTGGTTTTATTTTCTTTAGTGGCAATCTAGTTTGGGTTTGTGACAATTTTGGTATCAAAGTTCTAGGTTCATTAGGCTTGTGACTAAAGAGCGAGGTGCCTAGTAAAGTCTTACGAGTCGATATATAGAAGTCCATACCAATCCGCATGAGGCTATAGGGAACTTAATAGGAAAAGCTTTAAGTCTTGCTTCTATTCGTGCATTTCTTCATATCAACTATTTTGAAAGTATCTAATCTACTCTTTTTGTGTACATGCCAATGCCTAGAGCTCAATAGGTGGTAGGTGAGCCTGACCCAGTTGATGTGGCCTCCACTAGTGGTCGAGGAAGGGCTCATGGTAGGACCGGGTCTCGTGGAAATGCTAGAGGGGTAGTTCCACCCAATGGATAGGCTAGATCAGCATCACCAGAACCAGAGTATGAGTCTGAGGGACCCACAAAACCTTATCCACCACTATTATTCCTAGATGCCATGCCTTCAGTTCAGGAGCTACTCCTACGAGTATTGGTCAGATTTGACAAAGCTTCTCGTACTCCCACTGTTCTCGATGCACTGGCTTCTACGGTGCTGGTAGGCCCTCCTACAAGCCCAGTTGATCAATTTATAGTGCATGTTGGCCCCTTCATTAGCTCTAGTGTATCCTCTAATGGCTTCTATTGTTCCACCTCAGAATTCACAGTCGATTACTGGGTCACAGCTTCAGGGTTTGTCTATTGCACCACATATTTCACTGGCCAGATTTGTAGTCCCACCACCTTCTACTACTCCTACTATGTCTACTACGGAGAAGAAGAGTTTGAACAAGTTTTTCCGGTTAGCTCCTCCCAAGATTGATGGTACACCCGGTGACATGGCTTATGACTTTCTATTGGAGTATCAGGATCGATAACATAATTTAGATATCCTTGAGACACATGGAGTTGGTTATACTTCCTATCAGTTCACTGGCTTGGCCAAGGAATAGTGGTGCTCAATTTTGCCTCGTAGACCTGTTGGATCACCAGCTTTGACTTGGGATCAGTTTACTAAGATATTCTTAGAGAGATTTGTGTTGTACATCCTTTGAGAGAGTAGGTGGGATGAGTTTGATCAGCTTCAGCAGGGATCAATGTTGGTATCTAACTACGAGGTGAGATTTCATATGTTGTACATATATGCCTTGTCCAGCATCCCTACAGAGTTTGAGAGGATTCGACATTTTGCCAAGGGATTAGCTAGATATCTTTAGAAGGCCACAACTCTATTGGCTCTGGCAAGTGGTACTTTCTAGAGTGCGGTGGACCATGCCTATCTGATTGACCATATTAGACATGACCATCAGTGTGGTGATAAGAGATTCTATAACATCGCCAATTCAGTGGGCACCCATCGCAAGACAGGGAGTTTTAGACAAAGGGCCACAAGGGCTGAGCGGTTCATGTTGCTACTGCTACTTTTGCCAATGTTATAGGTCCAAGGCTATTTAGACGGGCCATTATAGCTCTTCGAGTGCAGCTAGACATAGTGGTTTCTTGGGATAACCATCTCAGTGGTAAGAGACCAAGGTTTGTTATAATTGTGATGAAGTTGGGCATTTAGCCCACTGTTGTCCTTATCGTGCACCCTTGCTCAGTCATCAAGGACGCACACAGCTCGTCCAGCCCTAGCACCAGTAGTGAGGGATACTACTTAGGGCATGAGAGTGGTACTAGAGGAGATAGAGGCAGTATGAGAGGTGGAGCTCATGGAAGCCCACAGTCTAGTGGAGGGCGCAGAGTATGCTATGCAATTCCAGATCGGGCCGAGGCAGAGGCCTCTGATGCAATTATTACAGGCATGGTTCTTGTGTCCCACCATTCTACTTTAGTTTTGTTTGATCAAGACTCTACCTATTTGTATGCATCAGCTTATTTTGCTATGGATCTTGATATTGTGTGGGAGAACCTTGCCGAGCCTATTTGTATTTTCACCCTAGCAGGTGAGTCTTTAGTGATAAATTAGGCGTATCGGGGTTTCATTGTTACCTTCTTGGGGAGGAATACTATTAGTGACTTAATATTGCTTAGTATGGTTGACTTTGATATGATATTAGGTATGGACATTTATCTCCTCATCTTGTTATTCTTGATAGCCATGCGAAGACAGTGACATTATCATGTCCTAATTTTTCTCAATTAGTATGGATAGACACGTCTAGTTCTTAACCATGGTGTTTATCATATTGTGCTCATGTCAAGTGATTAAACCCAACTTACACCTCTCTTTTGAGGATAAAGTGGTCATTGTCAAATATAAAACCTAACAAAGGTTAGGTTCGAATCCCATAGAGAATACAAAGACTCACAACAAATTCACCAATATACAATTCAAGTAATTAACAACTCAATTCCCTGAATGGAGGGGGGTGGGCATTGCAATGTTCAACAAGAAAATAAACTAAACTAACTGTCACAAGAGATAATTAATAATGGGGAGCAACATGGGTATTGTATTCCCCGTGATTCACCAACAATATCCCCAAGTAACCCAATTCTCGACTAGAGTATAGCATGCAGGACGGTAATTTAAGTTCACCAAGCCCTTTCCTCAAAGGTGAGAAGCGAATTTCACTATGTGACTTGGCCCATCTCCATAGTGTACAATACTGACCATTGCCCATAGTCCCAGCCAACCTCCCCTTGGGACAGTTTGGTTGATTAGATGAGAAAACATCATCAAATCTTGTTAATCGATCTCTTTTTCTATTCATTACCACCAGGATCGGGAGGGTAAAACTAGTCAAGTTGTAATGTTTGCCACCGCTAGAAAAAATGCAAAACGAAGAGAATTGATTAATATATGCAAATACCAAGCCCAAGAATTGCAAATTATTCGGGTTTATTTGATTAGATCTTCATGGTTCCCACATCCCCAAGTTGTGGATTTCACTATTCATGCTATGGTTAGATGAATTGAGAAAATATAATTAAACACTTGCCCAATTTAATTGAAGAATAAGAAAATCCAAAATTAATTGAGCATCACAAGATTTTAATATCCAATTAATTCAATAGTGTGTTCTCCTCCGAAATTGAGCTCTCCAAGTAAAAAAACCTAAAAGTCCTTTCTAATGACGTTCTCTACTGTACTCCCCTAAAAAATAACCTAAAAAGTACTATTTATAGTAATTACAATTAAGTCTTAAAAAATTGAAAAACTAGTTGGCGACTTTCTATGACAGGTCCGTATGACTCATAAAGTGATTTACGAGTCGTAGTCGAGGTCTTGTATTTATCTTCTTGAATCTTGGACTTCACTGCCATGAATCCACTTTATGAGTCATAGAATGATTCATGACTCATATTGTACTCTCGTAGACTGCATCTACATCAATTAGTCCTTCACTGGAAATCTTCACGAAACCTCTCTATACGACTCGTAGAGTGATCTACGAGCGGTAAAGGCTCTCGTAAGTCACCAAATATCAGATAACTCTGCAAATTTGCCAAAGTCATGCCAACTTGCTTTCTTGCAAAACTAAACACAAAGACATATAAAAACCATAAATGTTGCATGGAGAACACAGAATATCCTAAGTTTTAAGCATTAAATGTGTTGTATTTTGACAGCACATCAACATCCACAACATAAAATTATTGGTTGTCCTCAAGCGATGAATAAATCTATACAGACAATACAGTAACACAAAGATCTCAACTTATGGCATACATCACACACAGGTACCCACAAACAAGATAAGATAGCTATTTAGCAAACCAAACCACATTGGTGCATTTGACAACACAATTGTGAAAAGAAAGGGAATATTAACGATCCATAATCACTGAACAAGTCAAATACGAAGAATGGAATGCATGTACGCTCACAGAAAGAAGTCCCATTTTTGACACTCAATGATGATTTCAACATTAACCATGGGATTGTGAAAACAAACTCACTCTCACAAAAGATATTCATGCATAAGGATTAATACCATTGGCTTAGCCCTATACTCATGACTCAGATTTTGAACGAACTAGACTAGGATCACTTTAGGACTTTCTAGGCTTGTAATATAGGCTTAGCGGGCTTTGGAATGGCATTCTAGAAAAATAGTGACTAAAGGCCATCTTGAACTACGTTTTGATCATTTTCATCTTACCAACCCTAATATTTTCACCTTATCCTCTCTCTTTCCACATTCAAGCTTTTCTTGGTATTTTCTTCTCATTTTTCAGCTTTTGCCACATTTTTTACATTTTTGTGCTTTTTACACTCAATGTAAGGCACTTTTTTCTTTTTCCTACACCCAATACATGATTTTCTTCATTTGCTCCTCATTCCTAACTCTCCATCTTATTTTTGTGATTTTACCCCTATATCAACCACCATCAACTTAGGCTTTTAGCCTGTATGTAGTACACAATATCTATTCCACGAACCAGGGCCACTTTTGGTAGCCACCCTCAACTTAGGCTTTTTGGATGAATCAAGGTTCACAATGCTCAAGGACAGACCGGAACCAATCTCAAGGTTTTTCATAGACAAGGTTAGGCTAATTAGGTGTTTTTGAAAGAATTGGTACATGTAAGGCTCAAATATTTGGAACAAGGGATAAAACTTCATTTGGTTGGTCATTTTAGGCTAAAGTGGAGTAAGTAAACAAAAACGGCCTTAGATCCCTTCCTAGTCCAGTTTATCTACAATCTAACTTAAAGTAACATGACAAGTTCTGAATTAGTACACAATGCAAGAATGTTGCAAAATAAGCTCACGCTCACATGGAATTGCGCACATTATCAACAAACATCTCACAAATCATGCTTCATATATAAAATACCCTCACTTATCAGAAAAACTATTGCCGAACACCTAAACATGCATGGTTGCCATTTAACTACTAATGAAAATATTTGGTGGGTACCAATTTTCAAAACAAAACATAATAAACTTACTACATGCCATATCTTTTATTACTATATGCTACAAATATTATCTAAACATCCTAAATTTGCCAGTTCAACAGAAATTAAATATCTATGAGAAAATGAAATAGGAAAGAGAACCTAAGGATAAAAATTTGGGGTAGTTATGGACCATAAACTACTTAGACTTCACTAAGGCCCATTGCTACCCACACCCCATCGAAAAATTGTGCATTATCCCCAATGCACTAAATAAATCAAAGATAGAATAAGTAAGGGTCAAAAACATAGGCTCCAGTTTGTGGCTGAGACTGGCCATCCCCCTCTTGCAGGGTAGTCTTCACAGCTGCTTCATTCTGTCCAGAGGGGCGAATATCTCTCAACTGTTCAGCATCTCATATTCGCTTCATTCCTCGACAATCTCAAGGTACACTCGAGATCCTCCTCCTTATCCGCATTGTCTTCAGAAAACTTTGCATATACATTCCTCTCATCTAGCTCTGCATCCATGCAAGGTCTCTTCCTAAGAGAAGTCTGTGTAGGCTCCACAGAGGTAAAGAAATCAAACAACAGTGTCAGAGATGTAGTTATTGGTAGTGTCACAGGCACCACAAGTGACGATGTCATGTCAGCCTTAAGCTTCTCGATCTCCTGACATACGACTGACAAGTTTGAAGGCTGGGCCTCAGCTAACCTCGTTTGTACCCATAGTCTAAACTGCTAAATAAGCTGAGACAACTAGGCCTCAGCACATGCTAATCACTGCGCCATGGCTTGAATAGAAGAGGAGGACATATAGACCATTCCTATTGTAGAAGGCTCTGAAGTGGTGGCCTCTAGTGCGGGAGCAGCTGTAGTAGGACCCCTCTCAACATCGACTGCCTTTGGGCTGCTGGTGTCTCTCATTAGTAGTAGTAGCATTAGTGATAGTGGTGGCAGTTGTTGAACCCTCAGGTGGTGGCTATAGGGCAAACACCTCTAGTGTAGGAGAAGGCTATGCCTGCTGAAGTGCCACCGGTTCTCATCACCCTTTATCAGGCTGGACTCCAAGGTATGCTGTGCCTCAACTAGCTTGTCCAGCTGATGCAAAATCTCCACCCTTGACTCTATAAAGAGTCTGTAGATCAAAATTAGAAATTGGATGGAGGTGGCCCTCTTCAGTGCTGACTCATGTATCTGATCTGCTATAAGTCGACCCCAATCAATGTTGTAGCCAGCTAAGATGCTGGCAACCAATGCCGCATGTTCTGTCATAAGTATGTTATCAATCAAGGTTGGCAAGATGCGTGATCTAACAATCGCCCACCAAAATTTGGCGGGAAAGCTCAGTGAAGCATTTACTATAGACTTAGTGTGGTTGGTAACCAAGCAGGCTCTAGACCCTACTCTGTAATGTAACTAGCCACCCATCTCAAAAGTCAGGTCCGATGTGCTGGATCCTTCATAATCAACAAATTCCTGGCCTGCCTCAACTTGTGATCGAACTCTGCCTTAGATTTAGGGGTGTGGTACTAGGGACCAAAAAGCATACAATGGATTATCTCCTTAGAAATATCGACCCGCCGACCTCTCACCCGTAACTCTGCCAATTTGGGTTGAGTGATAGGTCTCTTCCCCTTGGGAAAACTGCACTAAATTATGGCTACATAAGATGCATAGAATTCCCCTTCCAGAATCAGCGAGTATCATCCAAGTGAATCCATCAGCCATGTGAGCCCATAACATATCATCATGTCCTTGAAACCTAGGACACGACTAGGTCCATCATCTATGACCTTGGGCTCCTCATATATAGAATCGATAGGCTTGCCCCACTACTTCGGCTGCATGCTCTCTAAGAATATAGCCATCATACCCTCAATGCACCACCAATTAGTAATATCATCTGGTGCTATTGAAGAAGATGGTGCGACGGAGGACTCAACATCTCCTCTGTCCTCGGAGCCCTTCTCAAAACTGGACTCCTCTGCTGATCATGTCATCTGGGGCATGCTACTCCCATTCTCCTCACTACCTTCCTTTTTAGACTAGGAAGCGCTATTAGGCTGAGACTAAGTACGCGTAGCTCTGGTTGCTGCTCTTCTAGTCTATGGTGCCTCAGCCTCAGGGTCTGATAAGACATCGTGGATCTCTAGTGACCCGCTCGGCTGAGTGGTCCACTTACCATTAGTAGTCTCATCAATGAGCTTCTTCCTGAAGGGCTCGATCTTCGAGCGATTTCCTTTCAGGGCCATAGTACCTGAAATATAGATGTAAACACACCATGATTAGCCCCAAGGAATCTAGATATAAAATGCAAAAACATAATTTAATCAGTTACAGGGGCTCCACGAGAGGCTCTTTACAAGTCATAGTGAGAACTACAAGTCATAAAGTGCTCTCGTGGTCTGGTGCTCAGAACAATAATGATCAATGGAAAAATTGGTTTACGAGTCATAAAGTTAGATCGTATAAAATTCCATAGAGTAATTCAAAACAAGCAAGGATCTATGAGACTTATGTACGAGTTGTAAAATGATCTACGATTCGTTGAAGGTCTTTTCTGATGAATACTCAGATCATCAAGTGTCTAGAATTTCCCATGAGGGGCAATTATGACTCGTAGATTGATCTATGAGGTGTAAAATACTCTCATGACCAAAAATCTCAGATACTTGATTTTTCAAAGTCGATCACACAGACCCTAAGAACGTAGTAAACACTCAAATCTACCAGCATAGAAATAAGAATACAAGTACCCAATCATTATAAGAACATAATAACCAATACCCCACGATAATTTCACAAATATTAACCCTATCAAAAAATGAATGCATGGAAGAATATATGTTTCCTACTCTTCTTATTTGACTCACACAAGATCATATGCTCATGCCAATTCCACCAACTCACAATCATAAATCATGCAATATCAACCAATCAAGCATGGGTGATGACACAATAGCATAGCATTTAGCACCTACTGATATCAAAACATTCAATTCTAGACTCAAACGTTATATTTCAATCAAAAGGGCCCCTAATTTAACCATCACCTTTCAAATTCAATAAGAAATTTATGCGTGGACATCAAACCCATCACAATCATCACATCAAGAATTTAAGAACAATGCAATTTCTGAGATTAAAACTAAACCAAGAATAGTGATGAACTTGAAGAAGAAAGAGAAGGTCAAAAATGAAAACCCCTAGGTACCGAAAAATCACGTCAAAAAATGGGTTTGATCACTGAAAATTTGATTGGAAAATAGGGGAAGGGAAAAATTTGGGAAATTTTCGATCAATTAGGTCAAAATTGGGGTCAAAATAATTTGATCCCTCTTCTATACCTTTACCAGGTTAATGGTTAAAATTACTGGGCTTGGGTCTATGAGACCCCAATTATGAGTCGTAGATCGAGCTACGACACATAAATCATGATTTCGTAGATCCTTCAACACTTAGAAAAACTCAGAAACTTACCTAAGATCCATGAACCCCATTTATGAAGAGTAATTTGATCTATGAGTCGTAATGTTGGCTCGTAGATAGAGTGCACAATTATTCTACTCACTGGAAATCTCTACGTGATGGGATTACGAGCCATAAAGTGCAATACGACTTGTAAGCCCAATCGTAAAAACTGTACCGATGCATTTCTAAGCAAAATTTGTTGTCTTCGTCTTTTACCTGCATACTCTTCATAACATTCACTTGAACCCTATATGAAACCAACCCAATGTTAAAAATAGCAATCAATACACAACTAAACAACTACCTAAGAATCAAAAAATTTAAAATAAAAAAATTAAGCCAAAACATCAAAACTCCTTGGGCTGCCTCCCAAGTAGTGCTTGATTTATTAGCACGACATGACTTATACAAATAGGCTACTTAGACTTCAGCAATTGCTCAAACCTCACTTTTCAACTAATCAGGATAGTTCATAGACTGACGGATATCAAAGAAACTTTCTTCGTAATTCACTCTAAACTTGAGTTGACCGACCTCTATATCCACTAGAGCTCGTTCAGTGCCTAGGAGTGGTCTACCCAAGATGATTGGGATGTCAAGTCGACCTCATAATCTAGAATCACAAAATCTGCAGGGAATATGAATTTTTCAACCTTTATGAACACATCATAGAGTATATCCACAGGTTTCTTCACAGTTTTATCCACCATCAAAAACCGCATGTTTGTTGGAGTAGGGGCTCCCAAACCAAGCTTCTTATAGACCGCAAGAGGCATCAATTTGATGCTAGCACATGAAACAACTCTAAAAAGTGCCCGAAAATGTGCCACGGAATTCCCAAAATTTTAAATTCCATATATCTCAAAATCCGTTTGTTATTTCAAAAATTTAACTTTGTATTCTTATTCAGGGGGTGAAAATTGTTGGGAAAAGGGTCTAACCCCGGTTTAAGAGTGAAAGATTAGCACTTATGAAATTCGCAAATGCGAATTCCAGTGGCATCTGCGCATTTATAGCGCGACGCGCACCAGCCTTATTTTGGTGCCAGTTTCCAGTTTTGATCCAAGACTTTAATGCCTTGGGCCTAAGCATTCCCACATGAGAAAACACCTATACTTAGCATTATTTCACCCTCATATCACCCAAGACATTTCCCAATAGTGTTATATTTCACCCTATACTTAGCATTATTTCACCCTCAAACCTTTAGTGTTATATTTCTCTCAAACCATTGGGTCCTTCCACCCATGGTTCCCTAACCTCCTTCTTACTTAATTTGTATGATTTATAGTAGATTTTACAAATAGGTTTACTAGTATAAACATGTCTATGGACTATGTCAAATCTATGAAAATTTGTGACTATTTTGCTATGTTTTGAGTTATATATCTTGGATGTACTGTAAGATTTAATGAGGGGTTTTGATATGTATTGCTTGAGGGTATTGCAAGGTCTCAGTTGATGGTTTTAAAATGGATTTTATTGCATAATTTCATCTTTAAATTGAATGGTCTTGTACCCCCATTTCACACCCTCCAAGGGTTTGATAAAAGGTCTGGTTATGGTTTCTTGAGGAATTGAAGGTCCAAAGCATGAGATATGATATGATTGAGTATATGATGATAAAATAAGCTTGTTTATATGATATACTCTATATAAAGTGTTGCATTAGACCATGCTTGATCCGGTGTGATTAAGAGCCCGGATACCCGAGGTGGTGGTTTGTACTCATCAAACGAGGTGGGGGTTTGTACTCATCCATCGAGGTATTGGTTTGTACTCATCAGCCATGTGAGAGGTTTGTATTTCACCACACTAGGGTAAAAGGATGAAAATATCATCAAGTATATGAGGGGTTTGTACTACACCATTGGGATAATGGGGTGAAACCATCATCAACCAACCAAGAGGTTTGTACATTGAAAATCTAGCTTGGTCTCTTCTACATATATGATATCCTATATGAGTATGAATTACTTACATATGCTCTACTTGAGCGTTGGTCATTCATGCCATATTGTCATATGATGTCTATTGCTTATTGTTATACATTTTGATTATGAAGACTATCTCTTGTTGCATTGCATCCTACTAACTTAGTACATTTAGACGTACTACAGCATACACTTTCCTACATGATATCACTATGTAGAGATCGAAGCCCAAGTTGATCATCCTCCTCTTCAACATGGCTAGTTCGATACTACTTAAGCTAGTTAGTGAGTCCTCTACTTCGGGGACTGTAGTATATGTTTCTCTTATTATGTATTGAAACACTCTTCTTTACTTTCAATTTTGACTATAAGGGTGAGCCCGATTACTTTGTATTGGTCCTCGTTCTTATCTATGTAGTAGAGGTGCTATTGGACATGTTATGTACCTATGATATGAGCCTTGACTCCTTGTCTCTTTATTATGATGTTATGCAAGCTTTCCCCCTTAGTTATAATCCCTTAGATTATACTTGTCTCTCATCATCATTTTAATTACTTCTGCGACCAAGGATATGTAATGATATGCTATGAGGCCTGTTTTGGATTCCTTCAGGTTTCCCCTTTGTTAGTCACGTCTTGGCCCTAGGCTTGGGTCGTGAAAAAGATGGTATTAGAGTACTAGGTTGATAGATCCTCAGAGTCCAACACACCACATCGATTAGAGTCTTAGTTATGGTTGTGTTGTGCACAACAACTATGAGTAGGAGGCTATGAGACGTTTTATGGAATGTTTCACTTCTTTCTAATATATGTCATACGATAGAGTTAGATCCCATAGGGATTACTGCTAATCCCTCACCTTGATCAACAAGTGGGTGCTCCCAAGCCTTTTAGTGGTGAGAGGAGAGGTAGTGAGGCCAAGAGGGCCCCTAATGTGGGTAAGTTCCAAAGTCTCAAGTGTGGAGGAGGTGGTGGTGGTGGTGTGGTACCTTATTCTAGGTACCCAAAATATGGTAGAGGCCATGATGGCCCATGATTTAGAGGTACTAATGCTTGCTATGGTTGTGGAGAGATAGATCATACGATAAACGAATGTCCTCATAAGCGTAAAAGGGAAAAAAGAAGTGATGAGGGGGTGGAAAGGCCTAAATGCCAAAAATGTAGGGAGGGCCATAGCGGCCTACGCTAGAAGAAGTCCAATGCTTGCTTGGGTTGTGGTGGAATTAGGCACGAAGTTAGTGGTTGTCCTCTTGCTCAACTGAAGGGAGGTGATGGTGGGATTACTAATCCCAAGCATTGAGGGTGCGGGTAGAACCATGGTGGCCTATGTCGGAGGAACACTAGTGGTTCCTTTGGATGTGTTAAAGTGGGTCACAAGCTAGTGGATTATCCATATGTTCGAAGAGGGTATAAGGGTGGTCTACTTTTGGATCGAGTTGGTCATGTTTATCAAGTGGCTCAAGGAGGGGATGAGATGCTCGATGCTATTACCGGTAAGTTAAAGTTCCCGACTTTGATGGGCATTAGTGGTAGGCCCGATTTTCCACTATTTCTTCTCTATTCTTTTCGGTTGCTAGTGGGGTTTTTTGTGTGCCTAAATTGTTGTGTGGACCTTTGTTGTCTATCATTTTGTTGAGTATATAGTTGCTAGGAGGTTCATAGGTGCTGATCTGAGTTTGTATTGCATTAGGTCTTGCTTTGTGGCTTGTTAGAGTTTGTATGGTGGATTTGATATCATTATAGGGATAGGATAGTTGTACGCATATTGTGTCTTCATGGATAGTAGGACCCATAGAGTTAGATCCCGATTTCCTTATGAGCCCGTCTTTGAGTTTGTTAAGTGATAGCAAGGGAGGTAGGTTTATTTCTTGTCAAAAGGTACATAGGTTTATTTCTTGTCATAAGGTTTATTTCTTTTAGGGGTTGCATATTATCATTATTGTGAGAATTGGAGGTGTTGAACCTAAGCTGTTTTGTAATTAGAATTGTTGTTGGAGGTAGATGAGGCCTTGAATATCCCTTTCTAATAATTTAGTTTTGGGGTAGTGTCTTTTGGTTTGACGAGTACACCGGTTATGCTTATAGGTCTGATGAGTAAGATCTTTAGACCCTAATCTAATAGGTTTATGGTGGTTTTGCTTGTGATAAGATGGTTCATTCCCTAATGAGGTAGTGCGTGTGAGTCATTTGAGGGTAGTATTACAAGTTTAAGGAAGAAGGTTGGATGCTAAGTAGGAGAAATGGGAATTTTGGTTGTAAGAGGTTGCCTTTCTAGGTTGGTAGTGCTGGGTGATGGTATTAAAGTGGGCCCTAGTAAGACAAAGGCGACTAGAGATTACCATAGACCTTGATTTCCTTGGGTATTAGGAGCTTCTTGGGTTTAGCGGGCTATTATCGGAGCTTGTGAGTAGGCTCTCTTCTATTGTCTCTCCTATGACTTAGCTGACCCTAGGTTATGCCAATGTTGTGATTGACATTTTGAGTTTGGTGAGTTGATAGGTCCTGGATGGATGCATGAGTCTATTGTGGCTAGTAGGGGTCTATAGTGGTTGCCCCATGTTCTTGTTGCATAAAGACTTGTCTTGTGACTTGGTTGATCCTAGCTTGATAGGTTGTAGGTCTTGAAGTGGTTTGGCTATTTGCATAACATGCTTTCGATGAGTATAGGACCCATAATCTTGTAATATGATGGGTAAGGATGGTCGATCTATTTTGTCAACCATAATGGGTTAGTCCCTTCTCTAAGGTTGATTTGAGGTTCGGGTTTTGTTGCCAAGTAGGGATTAGGGTAGGTAAAATCTCTAAGTGTCCTCTCAGAATAGGCAAGAGAATTTTGAATATTGGTGTAGTTGTGGGTTGACTTGTGCACCGGTTATGTCTTTTGGGTTTCACGAATAGGGTCTTAAAACCTACCTTGACATTGTTGTGGTGGCCTCTAGTGGTGGAACATTGATTTAGTTAGAGCTTACGAACCATTTGGGGGTAGTGTTGCAAGTTTTGGGAGATGAGAGGTTGTTTGCTAATTATGATAATTGTGAGTTGAGGGTGTTAGGACTCCTTATGGATTATGATATGAGTCTGCATGATATTCCCCGTTGAGGCTAGTAATGTGATTGTTTCTCTAAGTATGGTGCCTATGGGTAGCATAGCTTGTGGTAATTGTGGTAAAGAGGTGACTAGTGGAGTCCATCAGTTGGCTAAATAAGTAGTTAGGTTGAAGGAGGTTGAGAATGGTAGTATAGTGTTCTTAATGGTTCCAAATTTTCTTGGGTTAAGAGGTCTAGATTAGGCGAGGCAATGATTTCCTCCTTATTAGAGCTGGAAGTTTTGGGTGAGAGAGTAATAGAGTGGAGGTTGTCTCCCAAGGGGGAGATGGTGGTTATGGTACCAAGTGGGTTAGGTGTATTCAACGTTGACAATTAAATTTAGGATGGTGAGTCCTTATAGAGTGTAGAGGAGGTTGGTAAGGTTGGATAAGTTTGGAGATTTCCTATGGATGTAGATATGGTTTTTCTGGTTAGTCATGCTTCCAGGTGGATGAGATGTGTTGGTGACTCTATTTTTATAGCACCTTTTGAAATTGTGGGTGATATGGAGGACAACTTGGCTTAGGGAAAGGTCCCGGTGGAGGTGTTGGATGGATAAGTGGAGAAGTTGATTAATGAGGATATGGTGTTCATTAAGGCCCTCTTGCATAGATCATCAAGTCAAAAGGTGTCTACAAGTTAGTCAAAGAGGTCTTATGGGAGTGATATTCGTACCTCATTCACTCTGATCAAGCCTAAAATAGCGACCAAGTTTTTCATGTGATTTCAAGTCTTATATTTTAGCCCCTATGTCATTCATGTGCATTCATGTTTAAGTAGGCAAACTTATGATGATTTTACACTTATGTTGAGATTTTGAAAATGGTGTTTTAAATGTAATGTTGCATTCTTGTTGAGGCTGACTAGTTTATGATTACTCTGGTCCTTTACGTCTCTTTACATTTAGGGACGAATGTTCCCAAGGGGGAGAAATTGAAACGACCCCAAAAAGTACCCGAAAATGTGCCTTAGAATATCCGAAATTTTAAATTCCATATATCTCACAATCCATTCGTTATTTTGAAAATCCAACTTCATATTCTTATTCACGGGATCAAAATTGGGGGTAAAAGAGTCAAACCCCAATTTAAAAGCGAAAGATTAGCAATTATGAAATTTGAAAGTGCGAATTGCGCACCAGCCTTATTTTGGTGCCAGTTTTTAGTTTAGGAGCAAGACTTTTAAGCCTTGGGCCTAAGTCTTCCCAAATAAGAAAACACCTACACTTAGCATTATTTCACCCTCATAACACTCAAGACATTTCCCACTCACTCAAACCCTTAGTCTTATATTTCTCTTAAGATTAAAGTCTCAAACCCTCATCCAATTTTTAAGGTTCTCTTTCAAGCTTCAAGCCTCAATTTTCAATCTTCATCAAGAGCTTCTATAAAGCTAAGGTATGTGGGTTTTAGCCATTGGGTCCTTCCACCCATGGTGACCTAACCTTCTTCTTACTTAATTTGCATGATTTAAAGTTGATTTTACAAATGGGTTTACTAGTATGAACATGTCTATGAACTATGTTAAAGCTATGAAAAGTTGTGACTGTTTTGCTATGTTTTGAGCTATAAATCATATATCTATTGTAAGATTTAATGAGGGAATTTGATGTATGTTGCTTAAGGGTATTTCAGTGTGTTGACTGATGGTTTTATAATGGATTTGCTTGCATGATTTTATCTCTAAATTGCATGGTCTTGTACCCCCATTACACACCCGCCAAGTGTTTGACAAAATGTTCGGTTATGGTTTCTTGAGGAATTGAAGGTTCAAAGCATGAGATATGATATGATTAACTATATGATGATGAAAAGAGCTTATGTATATGATATAATCTATATAAAGTGTTGCCTTAGACCATGCCCGATACAGGGGGACTAAGAACCTGGATACCCGAGGTTGGGGTTTGTACACATAAACTGAGGTGGGGGTTTGCACTCATCAACCAAGGTGGGGGGGTTTACTCATCAACCATGTGAGGGGTTTGTACTTCGCCACCGAGGCGATAAGGTGAAATTATCATCAACCATATGAGGAGTTTGTACCACACCACCAGGATGATATGGTGAAACCATCATCAACCAACCAAGGAGTTTGTACTTTGGAAATCTAGCTTTGTCTCTTCTACACATATGATATCCTATATGAGTATGAGTTACTTATGCGTGTTCTACTTGAGCATTAGTCATTCATGCCATATTATTATATGATATCTATTGCCTATTGTTATGCATTTTGATTATACTGCCTATCTCTTGTTGCATTGCATCCTACATACTTAGTACATTTAAACGTACTAACACGTACTCTTGCCTACATTATATCACCATGTAGGGATCGAAGCCCAAGTTGATCATCCTCCTCCTCCACATGCATAGATCTGTACTACTCAAGCTAATTAGTGAGTCCTCTACTTCGGGGACCTTAGTATATGCTTCTCTTATTATGTATTGAAACACTCTTCTTTATTTTCTATTTTTATTATGAGGGTAAGCCCGGTTGCTTTGTCTTGGCCCCCGCTCTTATAAATGTAGTAGAGGTGTTGTTGGACATGCTATGTACATATCATATTAGCCTTGACTCCTTATCTCTTGATTATGATGTAATGCAAGCTTTCCCCTTAGTCCCATCCCCTTGTTTATACTTGTCTGTCGTCATCATTTTAATTGCTTCCATGACCAAGGATGTGTAATGATATGCTATGAGGATTGTTTGGGGTTTCTTCGGGTTCCCTATTTGGTGGTCACGTCTAGGCCTTATGCTTGGGTCGTGACAACACCCACATCACATAGTACCCTTGCGACCTCCACATCTCATACAGTGCAAGTTATAGTAAATATACCTGGGTCTTCACGCTTTTGAACCAAGGACTTGGTAGTGATGGCACTACAATGTTGAAATTCTTGAGAAAGCTCCTGACTCACTCACTGTGTGCTTTAAGATACCCTTATCCTTCATCTACTTTGCATAAATCATTATTTCCTCCAAAGCTTCAATAAGAGGGATGTTGATGGATGATTGCTTCAGCATGGAGAGAAAGTGCTTGAACTTGCCTTTCTCCTCACTCTTCTTGAGTTTTTGAGGGAAAGGAAGAGGGGGCCTTGGGACAGGCTTATACTTTTGTGGTGCTTGAGCTGCTTCACTTACCCTATCCTTGACACATTCATCTCCTTCAGTGTCACACCCTTAGTCCCATTAAGGAGGACTGACACCCGTTGCCGATAAGGCTCGGGAGAACCAACCTATATCTTTGCACTTTCTATAAATATTATAAGGGATTTCTACATTCAACGAGCCTTTAACAAAGTAAATAGTAATAACAAGTCAAAAGGAAATGCATATGGCTTGGCCGTTGGGGCCACGGTGACTAAAGTAAGAGACATGATAATACTTTAATTTACATAGTCTACAAAGCCTCTACCCTAGGATTATCTAGGGCGCGAGCCCCACGTTGCTCCCAATCGCCCTCCGGATCAAGAGGCGCCATCCGCCTTATTA
>JAPFFP010115475.1:0-18196 GCA_026153255.1 Solanum medicagineum | reverse complement strand
TTAGTGTTAATATGTGCATTATGTCGGTAATGGTGCCTAATCGGCACTAGTCACGGCCCCGGGGTCGGGCTGTGACACACCTTACTTGGAATCTCCATGCTGCTGGGGGATATCATCAACAATCACATACTGGAGAGGGTCCCCAAGTGCCCTTTACTCTTTGATGGGCCAGCGACTGATCCCCTCTTGTTGGAAGAATCAAGAGCAACAATTTTCGTGGTAACTCCATCATCCGGCTCTTTTCAACCATGAGAGGGAGTTAATAGATTAAAGTTAGGCCTTGAACATAGCATAGGTGTGCTATCCAAACAAATCGGGTTGGTATTCAAACGAGGACTTCTTCGAACAAAGTTAGGCCTTGAACATAGCATAGGTGTGCTATCCAAGCAAATCGGGTCGGTATTCAAACGAGGACTTCTTCGGACAGGAGATTTTTCATCAGCCATAGCGGAAAACACTAATGGAACCATCAATAGCAAACTAAAGAGTCTCTATTGTAGATTAATCAACTGCATGTAAAACAAACCACCAGGAAAAAAAAAGGCAGACATAGACAAAGAGGAAAGAGAAGCTATTGTGAGAGGAATATGGATGGTTTTTCTTGCATTGGGATTTCAAACTAAATTAAAACCAAATCTTTTTACAACATTTAAAATATTCCGGCTTAGAGAAAGGAAAAAGAAATTTTGGTGTGGTATTTTTCAAGTCAGATATATCATCATTAATTTCTTTTGGAAGACCAAAAAATGTACTTTCATACTCTTCATTCATTTGATGTGAAAACCAAAAAGCCTATATATCAATATAGAAAAATATAAAAAATAAAGTATAAAATATAACAATATTGTAAATATAATACCTACAATGTAAATATTTTACCATATTGACATGGATCGTAATATTGTGTCCCATTTTGTATATTATAATAACTTTTCCTATTTATAATATTATTTAGTATTATATTTGATAATAATTTTAAGTATCATTAATTATAGGATGTATAATTAATATTTTTTATTTGAAGATATTAGAAATATATCGAAATTTAATATCATGGGTGAAACGACCCCAAAAAGTGCTCTAAAATGTGCCTCGGAATGCTCAGAATTTTAAATTTCAGATATCTCAAAATCCGTGCGTAATATCGAAATCTGACTTCATATTCTTTTTCAGGGGGTCAAAATTAGGGGAAAAAGGGTCTAACCACGATTTAAGAGCAAAATATTAGCAATTACGAAATTTCAAGAATATGATTTCCAAAGAGCAAGGCGCGCCCCTTCCGCGACGCGCCTTTGCTTTATTTTGTGATTATTTTTTTAGTTTAGTCCAAGACTTTTAAGTCTGGGGTCTAAGTGTTCCCAAACGTTTCTTACCTATACTTAGTCATATTTCATCCCCATTACATCCTAAACATTTTTCAATACTCACTCAAACACTTAGCTATATTTTTCACTCCTAAATTCAAGTCTCAAGCCATCATTCGGAACTAAGGATTTCCTTCAAGGTTCTTCTTCAAGCTTCAAGTCTCCATCTCCAATCTTCACCAAGTTCATCTCCAAGCTAAGGTATGTGGGTTTCTTTCATGGGTTCCTTTCGCCCATGATACCCAAGCCTCCTTTTACACAAATTGCATGATTTAAAGTTGATTTACAAATAGGACTTGCTTATTATGAAATTCATTGCACACTATGTTAAAGGTATGTGAAATTGTGACTGTTTTGCTCTATTTTGAGCTATAAAGCTTGGATATATTATAAGAATTGATGAGCGGTTTTGATGTATGTTGCTTGAGGGTGTTGCAAGGTGTTGAATTATGATTTTATAATGGATTTTCTTGCATGATTTCATCTCTATATTTCATGATTTTATACTAGCATTACACACCCTCTAAGTGTTTGATAAACTACACGGATGTGGTTTCTTGAGGAATTGAAGTCCAAAGCATGAGATATGATATGATTGATGTTGTGATGATTAAAGAAGCCTATTATATGATATAATCTATATAAAGTGTTGCATTAGACCATGCCCAATCGAGGGGGGGGACTAAGAGCAAGGATAACCTTGTCGAGGGGTTTGTACCTTGATAACCAAGGCGGAGATTTGTACTCATCAACCATGTGAGCGCTTTATACTTCTCCACCAGGGTAATAAGGTGAAATTATCATCAGCCATGTGAGAGGTTTGTACTACACCACCAAGGTGATAGGATGAAACCATAATCAACCTACCAAGGGGTTTGTACTTTGGAAAGCTAGTTTGCTCTCTTCTACACATATGATATCTTATATGAGCATGAGTTACTTGAGCATGTCTTACATATGCATTGGTCATACATTCCATGTTGTTACATTATACCTATTGCCTATTGCTATGCATTTTGATTATAACGTCTATCTCTTGTTGCATTGCATCCTATATGCTTAGTACATTCAAATGTACTAACACATACTCTTTCCTACATGATATCACCATGTAGGAACCGGAACCCAAGTTGATCATCCTCCTCCTCCACATGGCTAGTTCGGTACTACTTAAGCTAGTTGGTGAGTCCTCCATTTCGGGGACCTTAGTCTATGTTTCTCTTATCATGTATTGAGACACTTTTCTTTATTTTCTACTTTTGACTATGAGGGTGAGCTCGGTTTCTTTGTCTTGGCCCCCGCTCTTATCTATATATTAGAGGTGTTTGTTGGACATATTATGTATCTATGATATGAGCCTTGACTCTTGTCTCTTGATTATGATGTTATGCAAGCTTTCCCCTTAGCCCTTTAACCCTGTCCTTACTCTATATGTCTGTTATATGCTTCCGCGACCAATGACGTATAATGATAAGTTAAGGGGCTTTCTTGGGGTTCCTTCGGGTTCCCTATCGTCGTGCCACGTTTAGGCCCTAGGCTTGGGTGGTGACAAACTTGGTATCAGAGCACTAGGTTGATAGATGCTTAGAGTCCAACACACCGCGTTGATTAGAGTCCTATTCATGATTGTGAATCGCAACATAACTATAAATATGAGGCTGTGAGACGTCTTAGGAAATATTTCCCTTTTTCATGTTGTATGTCGTGTAAGTTTTCCCCCTAACGATTGTTCTTTGCTATGCTAGATCATGCCAAATACTAGAGTAAGAAGGCCCAAAACTCCTAAAGAGCAACCTACTAATGGTGAGCTCCGGGATGCTCTCACTATGCTTGCCCAAGTTATGGCCAACCAAGTCAATCAAGGGGCCCAAGCCCCTCATGCTACTACCCTAGGAGCTAGGGTAAAAGACTTCATGAGGATGAATCGTCTAGTTTTCTATGGGTCAAAGGTAGATGAAGATCTACAAGAGTTCATTTGTGAGGTCTATAAGATTTTGAATATCATGGGTGTTGGGCCGAATGAAAAGGCAGAGTTGGCGGCATACCAACTTAAAGGGGTATGCCAAATACGGTATGATCAATGGAATGGTGAGAAGAGAATTGGTAATGTGGTGCTATGGGAGGAGTTCAAATTGGCTTTAATTAATCGATTTTTGCCTCTTGAGCTTAGGAAAGCTAAGTTGGTGTAGTTCATGATCTTGAAACAGGGTGCTATGAGTGTGAGGGAGTTTTCCCTCAAGTTTAATCAACTTTCTAAGTATGCTCCTCATTTTGTGGCCGATCCTAGATCTCAGATGAATAAGTTTGTGATGGGGGTCTCTGACTTAGTGAGTGAAGAATTCGGTCTGCCATGCTAATTAGTAACATGGACTTGTCTCGGTTGATGACCTATGCCAAGCAGATGGAAGAGGAGAAATTGAGGAAAAGAAGGGGCCATGAAGCTAAGAGGGCCTGATTTGAGGGTAAATTCCAAAGGGTGCTAGATTTCATCAAGGCCAACGGTCTTCTCATGCTACTAATGGGGGGTTTGCCAATGACTTCCCTAGGCCTCAAAGTGTTGGTGGTGTGGCTCCTATTGATATGTGCCCTTAATGTGGAAGGAGCCATGGAGGCCTATGTTTGAAAGGTTCTAACGCATGCTTTGAATGTGGGGAACTTGGTCACAAAAAGGTGGATTTTCTAAGAAATCGTGGCAGGGGTCGGGGCTCGAATGCGGTCACAATGGGTAGAGGTGGTCCTCAAGGTGGTGCCCCAAGGCACAACTGGTTTTATGCTCTACATGGGAGGCAAGGGGTTAGTGAGTTTCCTGATGTTGTTACCGGTATGTGGAAAATCTTTGACTTTGATGTAGATGCTTTGATTGATCCAGGTGCCACTCTTTCCTTTGTTACCCCTTTTGTTGCCAAAAATTTCCATGTTGAACCCGAGTTGTTGCACGAGGCATATGATGTGTCTACTCCTATTGGTGCCTCTATTGTTGCTATGAAAGTTTATAGAAGTTTTTTTATTTGCATTTTGCATAAGTTGATGCCTTGTGATCTTGTTGAATAAGACATGGTTGATTTTGATGTCATTCTTGGGATCAATTGGTTGCATGCCTACTATGCTTCTATTGATTATAGAACCCGTAAGGTCAAATTTCAATTTCCAAATGAACCCGTCCTTGAGTGGAAAAGTCACAATGAAGTGGTCAAGGTAGATTCATTTCTTGCATTAAAGCTCGTAAGTTAATCTCTAAGGGGTGCTTATATCATCTGGTAAAGGTTAAAGATGTGGAATCCAAAGTCCTTCCATGAGTCAATTCTGGTTGTAAATGAGTTTATTGATGTCTTCCCAAATGACCTTCTTGGTGTCCCTCCCGAAAGGAAAGTTGATTTTGGTATAGACCTCCTCCCCGATACTCAACCTATGTCCATTCCCTCTTACCATATGGCCCCAACGGAGTTGAAGGAACAATCGAAAGATTTGTTGGAGAAGGGATTTATTAGACCTAGCCAATCACCTTGGGGTGCTCTGGTGTTGTTTGTCAAAAAGAAGGATGGGTCCCTTAGGATGTGTATTGACTACCGGCACCTCGATAGGGTCACTATAAAGAATAGATATCCCCTTCCAAGGATTGGTGATTTATTCGACCAATTGCAAGGGGCTAGCTATTTCTCTAAGATTAATCTTCAGTCTGGGTATCATCAAGTGAAGGTAAGGGAGTGTGATATTACCAAGACGACCTTCCGGACTAGATATGGACATTATGAGTTTGTTGTCATGTCTTTTGGATTGACCAATACATCAACCATCTTCATGGACCTAATGAATAGGGTCTTCAAACCCTACCTTAATTCCTTTGTTATGGTCTTCATTGATGATATTTTGATTTATTCACATACTAGAGAGGAGCATATTGGGCATTTGAGGGTTGCGTTGCAAAGATTGAGAGAGAAGAAATTTTATTCCAAATATGAAAAGTGTGAATTTTAGTTGAAGGAGGTTACATTCTTGGGTCATGTGATGTCGGGGGATAGTAGTAAGGTGGATCCTAAAAAGATCGATGTGATTAGAAATTGTCCTAGACCATTGACCCCGTCAGATATTAGGAACTTCTTTGGCCTAATGGATAATTATGGAAGGTTTGTGAATGGGTTCTCCTCCATTGCTTCCGCTATGACAAAATTGACTCAAAGAAGGTTAAGTTTGTGTGGATCGATCAATTGTGAGAGGAGCTTCCAAACACTGAAACATAAGCTTGTGTCCGCTCCTATATTGTCACTATCGGATGGGCTTGAGGGATTTGTAGTATATTGTGATGCTTCTCGGGTTGGTTTGGGTTGTTTGCTATTGGAAAGTGGTAAGTTCATAGCTTATGATTCTAGACAACTCAAGGTGAATGAAAGGAACTACCCTACCCATGATCTAGAGTTAGCCGCCGTTGTGTTTGCATTAAAGATTTGGCGTCACTACTTGTATGGGGTGCATGTGGATGTGTTCATCGATCATAAGAGCCTCCAATATGTTTTCACTCAAAACGATCCCAACTTGAGGCAAATGAGATGGTTAGAACTTCTTAAAGACTATGATATGAATGTGCATTATCATCCAGGTAAGGCAAATGTTGTGGCAGATGCTTGAAGTAGGGTGTCTATGGGTAGCTAAACTCATGTTGATGGTGGTTGTAAGGAAATGTCTAGGGGGGTGCATCAATTGGCTAGATTGGGGGATAGGTTGGAAGAGGTTGGTGATGATGGTGTTGTTGTTGTTGATGGGTCTAAGTCTTCATTGGTTGATGAGGTGATAGAAAAACAAGATCTTGACTCCTCCTTACTTTAATTAAAGGCCTTGGTGAAAGAGGGCAAAGAGGAGGTTTTCTCCCAAGTGGGAGATGGTGCCCTTAGGTACCAAGGTAAGTTGTGTGTCCCTTGTGTTGATGGTTTGAGGGAGAAAAACCTTGATAAGGCCCATAATTCTTCTTATTCTATCCACGCCGATTCCACCAAAATGTATAGGGACTTGAGGGATGTGTATTGGTGGGGAGGCATGAAGAGGAATATTGCAAAATTCATTTTCCAGTTGTCGTAGTTGTTAACAAGTCAAAGCCGAACATCAAAGGTCGGGTGACCTAACTAAAGGGATAGAGATTCCTACTTGGAAGTGGTAGGTGATTTATATAGATTTTGTGGTTGGGTTGCCCAAGACTAGAAAATGTTGATTCCATTTGGGTTGTGGTTGATAGGATGACGAAATCGACTCACTTCCTACCGGTTAAGACTGCACATGGGGCTGAAGAGTATACGAGGTTGTACATCTATGAGTTAGTGAGGCTACATGGGGTTCCTTTGTGCATCATATCGGATTGTCATGCACAATTTACTTCACACTTTTGGAGGTCTTTTCAAAGTGATCTTGGTACAAAAGTTTACCTTAGTATGACCTTTCACCCTCAAACGTATGGCCAAGTCGAAAGGACCATTCAAGCACTTGAAGATTTGCTTAGGTCTTGTGTCTTGCAACTTAAGGATTGTTGGGATGACTATATTCCATTGATTGAGTTTGCCTACAACAACAACTACCACTTTAGAATCGGTATGGCTCCTTTTGAGGCTCTTTGTGGGAGATATTGTAGATCACCGTTTGGTTGGAGGTTAGAGAGGTGGATTTTATTAGGACTGGATCTGGTTATGGAGGCTCTTGAGAAGTTTAGGATGATTAGGGGAAGGTTGAAAACAGGCCAAAGTCATCAAAATCCTATGCCGATGTGAGGACAAGGGATCTTGATTTCCTAGTTAGTGATTGAGTTTATCTGATGGTGTCACCCATGAAGGGTGTAGTCCGTTTTGGTAAGAAGGGCAAGTTGAACCCAAGGTAGGTTGGTCCTTATGAGGTCTTAAGAAGGGCTGATAAGGTAGCTTATGAGTTGAAGGTTCCTAGTGAAATGAGTTTGGTTCATCTGGTGTTCCATGTCTCTATGTTGAGAAAATGAGTTGGTGATCCTAATGCTACTGACCTCTTGATGTTATAGGTGATGCTAAGGATAACTTGACTTATAAGGAGGTTCTGGTTCAGATTTCGGATAGGCAAGTGAAGAGATTAAGGAACAAGGAGGTGGCATCCGTTAAGGTCCTTTGGATGAACCAACAAGTTGAAAGTGCTACATGGGAGGCCGAAGCGGACATGCAAAAGCGGTATCCTTATCTTTCCCACTCGACTCAAGTCTAACTTACTAATTCTAAGTCCCCTATGTGATTTCAAGTCATACAATTCAGCCCGTATATTATTCATGTGCATTCGTGTTCATGTTGGCAAATTTGTGATGATTTTACACTCATGATGAGAATTTGAAAATGGTATTTTAAATGTAATGTTGCATTCTTGTTGGGGTTGATTTGTCTATGATCATCTTGTCATGGAATTTTCTTTTACATTCGGGGACAAATGTTCCCAAGGGTGAGATATTGAAACGACCCCAAAAAGTGCCCGAAATATGTCTCGAAATGCCTGAAATTTTAAATTCTATATATCTCAAAATCTGTGTGTCATATCGAAAATACAACTTCATATTCTTGTTTAGGGAGTCAAAATTAGGGGGAAAAGGGTTTAACCCCAATTAAAGAGCGAAAGACTAGCAATTATGAAATTTCAAGAATGCGATTTCTAGAGAGCAAAGCGTGCCCCTTCCGCGATGCGCCTGTGCTTTATTTTGTGATTTTTTTTTGTTAGGTCTGAGACTTTTAAGTCTAAGGCCTAAGTGTTTTCAAAAGTGTTTTTACCTATACTTAGCCATATTTCACCCCCATATCATCCTAAACATTTCCCAATACTCACTCAAACACTTAGCCATATTTTTTACTCCTAAATTCAAGTCTCAAACCCTTATCCGAAACTAAGGATTTCCTTCAAGGTCTTTCTTCAAACTTCAAGTATCCATCTCCAATCTTCACCAAGTTCATCTCAAAACTAAGGTATGTGGGTTTCTTTCATGGGTTCCTTTCACCCATGATACCCAAGCCTCCTTTTACTCAAATTGCATGATTTAAAGTTGATGTACAAATGGGTCTTGCTTATTATGAAATTCATTGCACACTATGTTAAAGCTATGTGAAATTGTGACTGTTTTGCTCTGTTTTGAGCTATAAATCTTGGATCTATTGTAAGAATTGATGAGGGGTTTTGATGTATATTTCTTGAGGGTGTTGCAAGGTATTGATTGATGGTTTTACAATGAATTTTCTTGCATAATTTCATCTCTATATTTCATGGTCTTATACTAGCATTATATACCCTCTAAGTGTTTGATAAAATGTCTGCATGTGGTTTCTTGAGGAACTGAAGGTGCAAAGCATGAGATATGATATGATTGATGTTATCATGATGAAAAAGAATCTTATGTATATGATATAATCTATATAAAGTGTTGCATTAGACCATGCCTGATCCGGGGGGACTAAGAGCCCAGATAATCTTGTCGAGAGATTTGTTCCTTGATAATCGAGGTAGGGGTTTGTACTCATCAACCATGTGAGGGGTTTGTACTTCGCCACTAGGGTGATGAGGTGAAATTTTCATCAGCCATGTGAGGGGTTTGTACCACACCACCAGGGTGATGGGGTGAAACCATCATCAACCTACCAAGGGGTTTGTACTTTAGAAAGCTAGTTTGGTCTCTTCTACACATATGAAATCTTATCTGAGCATGAGTTACTTGAACATGTCTTACATATAAATTGGTCATACATGCCATGTTGTTACATTATGCCTATTTCCTATTGCTCTGCATTTTGATTATAACGCCTATCTCTTGTTGCATTGCATCCTACATACTTAGTACATTCAGACGTACTAGCGCATACTCTTGCCTGCATGATATCATCACGTAGGAACTGGAACCCAAGTTCATCGTCCTCCTCCTCCACGTGGCTAGTTCGATACTACTCAAGCTAATTGGTGAGTCCTCCATTTCGGGGACTTTAGTCTATGTTACTCTTATCATATATTGAGACACTCTTCTTTATTATCTACTTTTGACTAGGAGGGTGAGCGCAGTTGCTTTGTCTTGGCCCCCGCTCTTATCTATGTATTAGAGATGTGTTGTTGGACATGTTATAATCTATGATATGAGCCTTGACTCTTGTCTCTTGATTATGATGTTGTACAAGCTTTCCCCTTAGCCCTTTAACCCTATGCTTACTCTTCATGTCTTTTATATGCTTCCGCGACCAATGATGTGTAATGATAAGTTAAGGGGCTTGCTTGGGGTTCCTTCGGGTTCCCCATCGTCGTGTCATGTCTAGGCCCCAGGCTTGGGTCGTGACAATGGGATTAAATATGTTATGATTAAAATATCCCTCTAATCCTTCTAATCATTCTTTTATTTTCTTGATTTTAGTTTTTATATTTGTTTAGTAAAAATATTTAAATAAATTAGCCGACAAATTATATGAATCTATGTGTTGATATTTACATACTATAAAAACATATATCTTTTACGTCAAGTTTCTAAATTTTATTTATTTGTGGATTTATATTTATATAATATAAAAAATATTTTGTCATGCCTTTCTTTTTCTTTTTTGGATAATTAATTATGTTGAGTGATTGTGTTGATAGAAAATAAAGTTAAATGACCTTGGTAGATAAATTCTCAAAGGTGAGTGACCTTATAAAATATTGACTCCATATTAAATTACAACTTGCAATTTTTATGTGTAAGGTAAATGGTTTATTCGATTTTACTATTATTTACCATCTTTTGGAGTTTAAAACTAGACGATCAATATTTATTTAATTGAAGATTGATGTTCTGTGACCGATAAATTTATTATGATGATAATTATTTAACTTCAAATAATTCAAGTGAAAAAAGAAATGTGGCGGCAAAATTATGCTTCCCCTAATTAGTTAAAAAGCCACAAAAAAATATTGTTTGACAATTATCTATCTTGAGCCAATTACATGAAATAGATAATTCCATAATAAAGAGTATAAAAAGTTTCTTTAAGAGATTTAAACTAAAAACATGATTAGATCAGAAGCAATGAGCCAAATATTTGATAAAAAATAATCTCTGCAGTTACTAGTCTCTGTATTATTCATCTTCGTACCAAATGATCCCTTAGGACAAACACTTTTTCATACTTCCCCAGCATTATGGTAGAAATGTCCACTGAATGTATCAAGTTGAGTTTGAGTAGGACAAATAAAGATGAATTAATAAATTAATGAGTTTATTGACACATTCAAAAGTTATTTGGATATATTGAGCTAAAATGCTAGTCAATGATGATAACTCAACTTGTCAAACACTTATTAAATTTAAGTGTTATATTGTTCATTTATAACTTTGTAATACCTGACAAAATTACATTTTTCATTATTTTTTGCTATATATATAACTTGAATTATTTACATTTATGTATACATATTTTTTAGGTTTTATTAATCATTTTGGATAAGAATGTATCTATTAGTTATGACATTTAACATGAGGACTTTTGGAGTGATTTTTCAACTTATAAATACGGTTGTCATTCACCATTGTTAGAGAGACTTGAACACATTTGAATAAGATTATCTCTACATTTCTACTCTCTATATTTCTTGTCCTATATTACTATTATTTTACAACACATTATCAGCATAAGATTCTAATCAATTGAGATTGATTCTAGTTGATCATGTTATGAGGATTGAGAAGGAAAAATAATGACTATTGCAATTAAGAATATTACAAGTATAAAATCAGGCATGTATTTTATGAATTTTATTTAAATATAATAATACCCCGTAACTTTGAAGGTTGGAACCAGGTAGAGAAAAGGAAAACATTGAAAAATGGCCTAGGTGAAATTTTTGGTCAAGTATTTTGACAAAAAGAAATGAGAAAAAAAAATTCTTAACTAGAATGGTAGGCGACCAGTCTGCATCACAGACTTGGTCTTGATTGATTCAAATTTCATCCTAGTGAAAATCGTTAAAAATGAATTGACTTGAACCCAGTCCGCATCATGAATTTAATTTTTTCATTCGAATTGACGTGGGAAAATTTTTTCATTCGAATTTAATTTTATTCAGGGTCATTTTAAATCTTTTTCTCTATTATCCACAACTCAAAATCGGGTGTATTGTCACTTTCCTTTAACCCATTGAGGCAAATCAGCCTAAACAACAATAATTAAAGAAATGTGAAATCTAAAAGGATAATATAATCTAAAAAGGGAAAGAACAACATAAGGCATGAACCTCAAAGTCTAAAACCATCCAAGAACTTGGTGCCACAGGTACAAACTTCCACTACAATAGAATTTAAAGAAATAAATGAACAAGTCTCAATATCTTTGCTTCTTAAATAAAACAAAAACAAAAGCTAACAGAAGTCTGAAGGTACATCGAGAAGAACTGGTTGCTATCTTTCAAACTATCTCGAAACTCGATCTAATAAATAAAGAAAATAAAGAGATACCGGGGTCAACAACTACATAAGTGTAGAAGCAAGGGTGAGTACCTAACAACATGGTACCCAACAAATGAATTCTAAGCCTAATAAAGTAATGAAGATGTTATGACCCAAACCTCAGGCCTGGTCGTAACATGATGAATAAAGTGCCCGAAGGTACCTCACCCAAGTCTCTTAACATATAACAAGCATACAAGGTAAATAATAGAAGGATTACATAATAAGTGAAAACTGACATACGCATAACATAGGGGTCATACATAGCATAAAGGAGATACGAGTCTAAATTCAAAGTGACATGTCCAGCAAATGCCTCTAAACCATAACATAGATGAGAGCTCAAACAGGTCCTGGGTCACCCTTAGCATGAAAGAAAAGTTGTCTCTAATACATAAACATAACATAAGGAAACAAGTAGTAGGCCTTGTCCCTGAAGCATGAGGACTCACCTAATTCGAATCGTCTAACTACGGGGATGGATGATGAGATCACCTACACCTACATTGTGATATAATGTAGGCATATAGTATGCGTTAGTACTTTTGAATGTACTAAGTGTGCGTGCATGCAACATAATAAAGACATAACAATAACTTGCATTGAAATGTTACATGAACAAGCACATACATATATAAAAGAGATTGCCATATCAAGATGCCATAAGTACCATGATGCATGAATGCCATAATATATAAACATATGTAGAGATGTGATCTCAACGGTCATGTAAGTCCATGCGAGCTATTATATGAAATTTCGATGTTGTCTCTACACCAGAGAAAAAGTAGACCACTTGCCAAGGTAGACTATATCCTACCTAATAAGTCATGAAACATAATCATCCATATTGGGCATAAAAAATGAACCTGCAGTGGCACGTAATTATGAGACAAGTAGGCTTTATATAAGGACCCTTAAGCATAGTCCCCCTCCTCAAATCTCTTTCGGTGCTAAGTCAACATCCCACGAAATACATAATGTATACATAGTCATGCTTATCAAAAGATCCTTATAGGTTAAGGTCATTGTAAAGTCATCACCATGCATACTTGGGACTAAAATACAAATCATAATTCAAACATGCTTACATACATAAGAATAACTCATTCATAACTTGTACATGATGTCGGAGTGACACCCTTAAATTCTAAAGCCATATCAAAATATTATAGTAATCATAATAATCTCATACTCCTACTCGTATTGAAATTATGTTCATAACAATAGTTGTAACATGTTCATAACCAAAACCTCATATAGAATCCTTGTGCATGAATAATCATATATTAAGAAGTGAGAGTAAAGCATGGGTACATGAAATTCAAGTTCAAAATAATACAATTAGGTAGAAAGGTGCATAATCCATGAATAGAAAAGCATTTGAATCAAAATTGAGATTACCCATGGACGTATTTCTAGTTCATAAAGCCATGTAAGTTCAAATCTCATCGAAACCATATAGTCCAATAGGATAAGACATAATTCATGTTTAAATCATCATTTGAATATCATAATTTTTCATTAATTTAAAGTTAAATCATGAAAACTATTCTTGAATCATAAATTAAAATAACAAAACTAGATGAAAGAGATTTTAGACTTCATAATAGGAAGGAATCATGAATGAATCCCACTAGGTAGGAAGAAGAGCTTGAGAAGAAACCAACTTGAACTTGAAGCCCTAATTGAGTCCTTAGATTGAATCCTTTAGTGTAAGGTTTGAGATTGTTTTTGGGACTTTAATTTTAGAAACTAATTGTTAGGTATATGGAGTGTTAGGAAATACATAGAGGCTGATTTAGGAGGATAATATAGTCAGTTTACATCCCAAAAGCACTTAGAGTTTAGGAAAAATACCTCACTTAAAGAGAACTTGAAAAATTAACTGAACACCTTTAGGGAAAGGTTCACGGCCCATGAACTTCTTTAGGGTATGTGAACCTGCCACGTGAAAGTGGTCCAGGTGATGAGATAGTGCTACCAAGGCTTATGACCCCTTCACTAACCACACAATGGTCCGTAGTGAGGTCCACGAGCCGTGGTGTGTGCCCATGGTGGCACACTTCATGGAAAACTTGGAAACTCACCAAGGCAGCCTGGAAAATTTCCCAAGGCCATCTCCACAACCACCTTCATGGCTAATGAAGGGATTCACAAGTCGTGAAGGAGATCCTAGAGTGGCACCCTGGCCAAAAACTCTCGAAATCTCCTTTTTAAGTATCGTTAAGGCTTCACGAAGTCCAGGTCCTTATAGAAGTATACAAGTACTCTTTCTATCCCAACTACATACCTCCGAACAACAAACCTACACACGAAAACTCAGCAGACACAACATATATAATATATACTCACATTCAGTCATACTCATTTAAAGTACACAACTCAACCAGAATCATGATATCAAGGAAATAGGATCAACAAGGAGCATCTATCCATAGCATATAAGCATCAAGAAGAAGCTTAATGATTCATTTACAATGTAACAATGAGTGAGGTGCAATACAATGCAACAATGCCAGATAATCATGATGCATGTTTGTCCTACTATACATACCAACTGATAAACTCAGGCTAGAAACCATAGGGGTCTCACTTGGACGATATACCCATCGAAAATGACCTCAACAAAATATTCAAACAGGAATATTACCTTGGCTGTTGAAAATGACCTTGACACCATCACACACCAAGAATATTGCCTCAGCACAATCGATAGAGACCTTGGTCCCAAATATCAATGTCTCTCTCAATAATCTCGACTGGTAGAGACCTCGATCCCAAAAGTAAATGTCTCTCTTTTATCTCATTTCCATAGTCCAAATGCAAATAAGCACATAAATGAGATATGAAATTACATGAGGCCACAATATAACAAGTATGTTATCCATTATAACTCAACAAAGACATCATCATCTATCATTGCTCAACTCACAACACATACATCATGTTACATGACAATTTCCAACTTAATACATCAAGTAATACTTCACTATCAATAGCTCATATTTTTTCCTAATATATTTTACATAATCGCATATTTCAATCAACTCACATTTTATTTCAAGCAATCAATTAGGATATACAAGGTTCAACAAATACAAGGTTCAACAGACTTAATATAGGTTAGAAATATACTTGTCTCAATAAAAAAAGTGAGATCAATCCAAAACCAGAGCTTTTTTCAAGGTCAACAGACTTTAGGTTAGAAATACACTTGTCTTAACCAACAAATGGAAGATCAATTCAAAATCAGAGATTTTTCATTCAGATAGTGTTCCAAAGCAGCATAATCAATTTGAAATAGATTCACAATCACAATTCAAAGTTAATGACATTACAATCAAGCAATTTGGGAAAAATAGCAAATGGTCTAAAATTTTAATATCAAAAAATGAGTTGAAAATCTAAAACTTTTTACATGTAAATAATCCTTGAGGTTTTAGGAATGTAACTGTCATGATTTGAACCTAGGGCCTAGTCGTGACACGGCGAATGTGACACCCCAAGGCGCTCTATCCAAATCTCTTGTTCATATCATAAGCATATATAAGATAAACATGCATGCATGAGAGATTTAAGCAAGCGAAAATATAGCATCATAAGAGTCAACATTCCAGTTAAAAGGAATTAGATCAACATATTATCCAAAGCATGCCTCTAAATCATAGATCTTGGCAGGGACTAGAACATACCTTTACTAGGTCACCCTCAGGATTAGAAATGTACAAAGGCTTAGAAAAACACTATAAGCAAGAAACATAAGGGCTTGTCCCCGAAGCATGGAAACTGACCAAGTCTTCAATAGAACACAAAAAGCTAGCCACAATAGTGAGGAATAGAATCATCATCCATCCCAGTCTTCAATAGCAACACCAAAAGCTAGCTATAATAGTGAGGAATAGAATCGTCATCCATCCGTATGTGGTGATATTATGTAGGCAAGAGCATGTGTTAGTACGATAGAATGTACTAAATATGTAAGCATGCAATGCACCAATACACATCATACATAATAGCAATATGCATAGAGATATTAATGGAATAAGGACAAGATATACATGATCAACGTGACTTTAAAATCATGTGCGGAAGCATCATAAAACATTTCATATCCTAGTAGACGTACATATGTAGGCATAAGACCATAATTGATAATAAGACCATGCATACTATTACATGGTATCCCAGTGTTCCCTCTACATTGAGTAAAAGAGGAGTTTACTTTGCCCAGGTAGACCCGATCCTCACCCTATAGGCTCTATCCTAGCATGATGACAACCCATCATTTGACCTTGCCTTTTAGGCTCTATCCTAGCATAGTGAGTGTCTATTAAAAATCTATATGGATCCATTTATAGGCATATAAACATCATCATTATTCCTATGGTGGCACGTAGTTATGAGACTTGAGGATTTATGTAAGGACCCTTGGAGATAAACCCTCTCACACAAGCTCATTCGGTGCTACGTTATATCCCACAGAATACATAATCATTCATATACATAGACATCATCATAATTCATACTTTATCAGAATCATACTTTCATAGCTTGTAAAATAGATATCACGACTTCATCATATCATAGGAATAACTCATCTACATAACTTTGCATATAGTGTAGGTAAGGAATAAACTCATCTACATAACTTTGCATATAGTGTTGGTATACTCCCTATCTTATCATCATTTCATAAACATTAGGGTCTTAAGTCACCCTCATCATCATCATCAATCATCATCATAATAACATCATTATCATCATCATCATTAAAATATACTTTTTATACTTATAATTATATTTATGAAAGACCATAACTTATCATAGGAGACTAGGCTCATGTGTGAATTCATGAGTAATTGAGCTAAAATCATGCAATTAGATGAAAATCATGTAAGAATCATGAAATTGAAATCAATTTGAATCATTGTATAATAACCATATCAATTTTTAAAATCCCTAATCATCATATACTTAAGATTATTCATGAAAAGTTAATCAACTTTCATGTAATTGACATGAATTCATATTAAGATTGATCAATAGAAATAATCTCCATCATAATTGAAGGAATTGAGTAAAGGTAGAGAAGCTCCATACATTTTACATACTTGAAATTAGGTAATAAAGAACTTGGAAGGGTCTCCATAGAAGAAAGGATTCTATGGATAAGTCTTACATGCCTCAAGTAATAGCCTTGGAATTTGAAGAGAAAGAAGAGAGATCGAGTTGGTCTTCAATGGAGATCCTTGCTAGTTGAAGAAGAAAGCTTTTGGGGAGTAATTTTAGAGAGAGAATATAAGTATTGAATGATTTAATGAATAATAGGGTCAAATTGGGGGTTCAGGGATATTTATAGAGTGAGTTTTGTCATAAAAATCGTCTAAAAACATTTTAGGTCGGTTAGGAAAAAGTTCCAAATGATTTCACTTGAAACTGGAATTATTTGGAAAATTTTGTATTGTGGGTAGTGCGATGTGGACTTGCTCCATTGGAGGTGATTTTCACGCGAAGTTTAGTTGTTCCTTTTTGTCCTAGGAATGAGTGTAGGTCACTTTTTTTACTGAAATAAACCCTCTCCACCATGTGGAGGGGTTGCACACTCTTTGTGATGATCCAAAATCGGATTGCAACTATAGAAAAATAAAGTAAAGCTAAAACAATCACAACATACATAAACAATCCCAAAACCTGGAGTCATGAGTATAAGAGCATCTAAAGTAGTACCAAGAGTAAGTATAAATGTCTGAAAATTGGATACAAAGCTGGTATTTCTGATACATAGTCTAAAGAAAAAGAAAATAAAAAAAGTCTCAAAGATCCTGTCATGCCCCAGAAGGGTACCCTTGGCGTGACCGACACTCAGAGACTATTGCTAGTCCCCAAGCTAACCACTTGGCCTCATCGTCACCTCATACTCATCAGGGAAAGAAAAATACTCAAGGAAAAGACTAATGTAATTAAAGAAATCAAGTCTTTATATAAAAAGTTAATTTTCTAATAAATATGAGTTGGAAAGGAAACAATACTCAACATCCTCTACTCAATGTCTATGAAGTCTCTACCTCTAACATCTAGATGGAACCATGACAAGCCATGGCTAGCCAACTCAAGGAAATAAAGTACTAATTCAAGCTAGATAATAACAATATGAAAATCCTTCGAAAACAAGGAGGTCTCACCGATCAGATGAATGCGAATAGATCCTCAACGAAGCACTTGTTGATGATCTCTAATACCTACCTCTACATCATAAAATGATGCAGTCAAAGGGAAAGCAAGTATGTAGAATGTACAAGTATGTGAAATGGATGAATGAAACAAAAATAGGTAGAATAATATAGAAGTAACATCAACTAGAATATACTCAAAGAGACTGTCAAGTGTCTAT
>JAPFFP010115456.1:0-18200 GCA_026153255.1 Solanum medicagineum | reverse complement strand
GCATCATAAGGGCCCCAACTTAACCTATTTATCAATTAGGTCCCAAACTTTTCTATTTTGATCCAATTGAGGACTTCTGACTCAAATTTAATTATGCACACCAAATTCACTTGATGCTCCAATCACGCGCCGGAGAAATACTTAAGCTCAAATTACACGACATCCCCAACAAAGTTTCTCGATTGGATAATCATCCTTAATTAAAGAAATACGGGGTCTAACACTCACCTGGAAAATGGCAGTGGACTAGCTTTGCTCGACAATCAATATTAGCATAATAAGCTGCCAACCAATCCATACCCATAACAATATCAAAATCTAGCATAATCAATTCAATTAAATCAGCAGAGGTTGGGCTCTCATTAATTAACATTGTACAACCTCGATAGATATGACTAGCTATAATTGAGTCACCAACTAGCGTAGATACCTTAACTGACCTCCGCAATAACTTAGGTCTCATATTAAGCTTACCAATAACAAATGGAGTAATATCTAAAAATGTAGTGCTAGGATATATTAGTGCATAAACAACATGAGAATGCATTATCAATATACCTATGATCACATTTGGCGATGCCTCTGAATCATGTTGGCCTGTGAGTGCATGAAAGCGATTCTGGTCACAGTAGAACCTGAACTATCTCCTCTACCTCTTCCCCTACCATGACCCTGAGTAGGATGTGGACCTGGTCGGGGAGTACAGACTGAGGATGAAGATGCTGTAATAGATCCTGAAGGCTGAGCTGTTGTACCTCTACCTAACCCCGGGCATTGGCTAATATAATGCCCTGTTTACCCGCAATGGTAATATGCACCTAAACCCTTTCTTCGCTGCCCACAATAAAGCTTACTACATTGTGTACATAAAGGAGTAGGGTGTCTCATTTGTGTAGAGTGCTCCTGTCGACGGCTCTCAGGCTGGCGTGAACTCTACCTTGGCCCTAACTGAATATATTGATCAAATCGCTGGCCTTGTATATGTGGTGGGAAACTACTGATGTGTTGCATAAATACAAAAATTTTGATGCTTAAAAGTTAGGATTTTGTTTGTTCTTAATGCGACTTTAGTTGTTTTTATGTGTTTTTGTATTTAGAATTGCAGGATTACAGGTTGGCGATGATTTGGAGAAAAATTTCAAAAGTTGCTGGTTTTTGCTATTGTACGAGACCTTATACGAGTTGTAGAGCATTCTATGAGTTGTAAACATGTTTCGTGAGGATTGTCAGTGAGGGGCTATTTGCTGAAGTTGAAGTCTATATACATGCAGACGAGTCGTGGAGCAATTTGCGAGTCATAGATCGTCTTTCGTGCCCTGAGGATCAGAAAAGTGGACTTGCAGGAATTTCATAAGATGAAATCCCTTTTATGGGTCATAAATTACTTTACAAGTCATGAAAGGGTGTCATAGAGAAGAAGTCCAAAATCCCAGTAGCTAATTAGAGACTCCAACTACGAGCCATAGAAAACACTACGAGTCGTAGAGTGCTTTCATGGAGTTTTCGACCAGTTTTCCTAATTTGTTGAGACTTATTTTTAATTATTATAAATAGTCTTTTAGGTTATTTTTTCAGAAGTTCTGGATAGTTCACGTGAATTCTCAGTAGTTTTCGGTTTTATGCTCAAAGAACTAAATATTCTTACAGAGAAAATTGCGAGAGAGTCTTTGAAACACTTGTGCTTTAATTCAATCTTCAAGCTTGTGATTTTCATTGACTTTAGATTTGCTTGATCTTAATTCAATTGTGTAAGTATCTAATTATGTCTTCTAATCTCTTCATCTACACAAAGCATGAGTAGTTAAATCTACAACTAGGATTGTGGAAACCATGAAGAACTAACAAAGTAAAACCAGATAATTCACAATTCTTAGAAGGTGTATATGCATGTATTAATTAACTCTCTTTGTTTTCCATGTTTTCTAGTAGTGGCCCACATTAGAACCTGCCTAGTGTTACTAATCAGACCAAGTAGTAATGAATAGGAAAAAAGATTAATTAACATGATTCAATTGATGTTTTTTGTCTAATCAATCAAACTGGGCCAAGGGGAGGTTGTAATGCACACTATGGAGATAGGTCAAGTCGTATAGTGAAATTTTCCTCTCACCTTTGACCAAAGGGCTTGGTGAACTTAAATTACCTTCCTACATGCTATACACTAGACAAGAATTAAGTTATCCGGGGATACTGAGTTGGGGAATCATGGGGAACTCAATACCCTAGTTTCTCTCTATTATTGATTTTTCTCTCGTTAGAGATAGTTAGTTTATTTTTCTCATTAATCATTGCAACCCCACCCCCCTTTTTGGGGAGTTGAGTTGGTTAACTACCTGGATTACATATTGGTGAATTTGTCTTGAATCTATGTATTCCCTGTGGGTTCGACCCTAACCTTGGTTATATTCTATTTCTTGACAACAACTGCTTTATCCTCTAAAAAGAAGGTGTAACTTGGAAGACATCAAGATTTTGGTGCCATTGCGGGGAATATGGCTAGACTTAATAAATTCACTAGTAATTCAAGTGTTAATCCTTAGTTCCCTTTAGTTTACTTTTGTTTTTTTTGTTCTTTGCAGGGTGTATGAGTAGTGTATGCCCAACACTCAGAGTCAAGGAAAGCCCTTAACTCCATTTGATCTTGAGATTCATAGAACTAAAAGAAGAATGCCCAAGATAACGCCAACAAATGCGGCCAATGCAGGCCTTAATAGGACCAATAATGAAGAAGATTGAAATGAGAACCGACCTCCTTTGCAAGACATTCCATAGTCTCAAGAGTTCAACACCAATGATTACTAGTGTTATCAGTACAGGTTGAACCCCATGACCATCGATGTGATTGGAGCTATTGTATTGCCACCACTACCGGCAGACGCAAAGTTCACAGTCTCTAGTAGGTTACTTCAGATGTTGCAGAACCGTGGGTTATTTATGGGCTTACCATCAGAGGATCCATATAGTCACTTTCACAATATGACATTTGTTTGAAAGAGTGTCGATAGGGATATAGAATCTATCTATGGATGCTATGGGACTTCGTGTCTTCCCATTGTCTCTTATGGGAAATGCTTCGTTTTGGCTATCTGAGCTCCTGTAGAGTTCAACCACCAGTTGGGAAGATTTATAAAAGGCCTTTTTTGAGAGGTACTTCCCTAGATCGAAGAAGCTCAAGTTCAAGTACCAGATTAACAACTTCAAGCAACTTCTTGGTGATTTGATAAGCACTACTTGGGAGTGGTTTACAAAATGTCTGAGGAGCATCCCTGACTATAAGATAGTTGATATCGCCTTGGTGGAGATCTTCTACCGTGCCCTAAATGAGAATAGTCAGGCCTGTGCTGAAACTATTATAGGGGCATGTTTCTAGATCAACTATTTCCAAGGATTGCAGAACGTATGAAGTAAGTGGTCAAGACAAATCGTGCATGGGGGCAGCGAAAAAGAGCTTCCACAAAGAGTTCATATGCTGTCAGTGTAGGGTTCGAGTAAGACTAAATTAATCAAGAAATTATACAACAGCTTGCTCAGCTTCGCACAAGCATGGATATGGTAATAAAGAAGAGCCAAGAAAGAGCGAACACAGTGGTTCACCAACCCCGCATGCACCCATGTACGAGGAGCCATACTACGAGGAGGATGCACATTTTTTGAATGATCAGACAGGGGGTTTTTGAACTAACACCCATAGATTCATCAGGACGATTGGCGCCAAGGTCAAGGAAACCAAGGCCGGACCTTTGGTAGAGATAGAGCTTACAGGGACAACCACAGAGGTTATTGTGATAGGAATAGGGGTCTAGATACAGATTGGAGTTGTAGAGAGGTTTCAAAAATGGTCCTTATCTGCCACCACACAACCACAATACAGGTACAAACAATTCTAGAATTGAGAAGATGATTGATCGCTTGTTGAAGAAGGCTGTGACATAGGATGAGACCCTACGGGGCACGGAAACAGAGATCTCTGGTATCAATCAAAATATAATGTCTCATTGTATGGATATCAAGCAGCTGGAAAAATAATTCGGTCAAGTGTCAACTCAGTTGAATCAGCATTAGAGGGGTACACTGCCTAGTAATACATTGCAAAATAAGAAAATGAAGGGAAACATATGGCGGTCACCACATGAGGTGGAATGAGAAAAATTGACCCTCCTATGCCAATTGATGCTGAAGATGTTTATGAGGAGATGGTTGCAGTAAAGGATACGGATAAAGGAGCTGATCATGGCAAGGATGGGGTGAGTGAAGCAGCTGAAGCGCCACAGAGGTTTAAGCTCGTCCCTAGGCCTCCTCCTTTTTTCCCTTAAAGACTCAAAAGAGGGAGGAGGAAGGCAAGTTCAAGCACTTTATCTCCATTCTAAAGAAGTTATCTATCAATATCCCTCTCATTAAAGCTTTGAAAAAATCCTAAAAAATCCTGGGCTATGCAAAGTATATGAAAGACTTGGTCATCAAAAAGAGCACTGTGAGTCAGGAGCTTTCTTAAGAGCTTCAACATTGCAGTGCTATCACTACGAAGTCCTTATCTCAGAAGTGAGAGGATCGAGGAGCTTTCATCATACCCTGCAATATGTAGAATTCGCAAGGGCACTATGTGACATAGGTGTCAGTGTCAACTTGATACCCCTTGCAGTCTATAAGAAGCTTGGATTGGGAGCCCCTACACCAACTAGCATATGGTTGTTAATGGTGGATCGAATAGTCAAGAAGCCTGTAGGGATACTCTATAATGTGCTGGATAAAGTGGAACAATTCATATTCCTTCCAAACTTTGTGATTCTAGATTGCAAAGTCAACTTTGACGTCTCAATCATCTTGGGAAGACCATTTCTAGCCATTGGGCGATTCCTGGTGGATTTGGCAGCTAGTCAGCTCAGGTTTAGATTAAATGATAAAGAAGTTGTCTTTGATATCTGTTAGTCCATGAAGCATACAGATGATCTGAAGAGTGAAGTCTGCGCAATTGGTAAAATCTGAGTAACCAACTTGTCCAAGTTGTGCCGTGACAATAAGTCAGGTGCTACTTGGGAGGAAACACAAGGTTTTTGATGTAATAGCATAGTTATATGTTTATTTTCAGTTTTTGGATTCACAGGTAGTTTATTTTCTTGCATTTTATTGTAATTATGGACAATAGATTGGTTGCATATAGGGTAACAGTGTATTGTATGAAGAGCATGCAGGTACAGGACTAAGTCAGCAAATTTGGCTAAGAAGAGCACCAGTTTAAGCTTCTACGACTGGGTCTACTAGCAGTAAAGCATTTTACAACTTGTAGCCCATCTCGTAGAGATTTCTAGTGAGCAGGAAAATTATGCACCCGGTCCACAAGCCAACTTTATGATTTGTAGATCAAAGTACGAGTCGTGAATGGGGCTCGTGGATCGTAGGTAAGTTTTTTTGAAATTTTGCTAAGTGTTGAGGATTCTATGAAACCATGGTCTAGGAGTCATAGAACCATCTACGACTCATAATCGGGGTTTCGTAGGGTCAGGCCTAATAAAATCTTCAGTTGACCCGGTAGAGTATAAATAGAGGGGTCAAATAATTTTGACCCCACTTTTGACCTAAAATTACAAAGTCTACCTACCTACACGCCCCCTTCTAATTTCCGACCACCGTAACCCATTTTTAGACGAGAATTTCGGCAACCTAGGGTTTTGTGCCTACCTATCTCTCTCATCTTCTTCAAGTTACATCTCAAATGTCAGTGAGTTTTTGGCTTAATTAAAACCCTTAATTTGCCTTGTTTTAATTGATTGATTTGAAAATTTTGTGGGACATGATGTTTAGACACGAAATCCTTATTGAATTTTAATTGGGTTATGTGAAATTAAGTAGCCCTTAGTTAAATTGTTGATTGAATCCGGAATTCGGTATTTTGGCCTTTTGAATGTTAATTGGTTGTGCCCATTGAACCACCCACCTTGTGTGATTGAATAATATTGATTGATTTATGCTTGTGGAATTGGTAGGTGATGACATGGGTGCATGATTTTGTGTAAATCAAATAGGAATGGTCAGAACCATAGGATAATTCATGCTTAATCATTTTCAATGGGGTGCGTATGTTTAAAGCGTGTATGGGGGGAGTGATTGTTGCGTGCTAATCATGTGGGTGTGTCTTCTTACTTTGATGCTGATAAATTAGTTGTTGAAAATGTATTTTGGGGTCCATGGGATGGACTAAGAAACACAAGTCATTGAGATTTCTGGTTCACGAGTGGCTTTTACGGCCCGTAGAGCAATCTACGAGTCATAATTGCCTCTCGTACAAAATTCCAGAAACTTGATGTTTCTGAGTATCCATCAGACGATACCTTCTACAAGTCGTAGATCACTCTATGACTTTTAGATAGGTCATGTAGAACCCTGCCTGAATTTGATTACTCACTGGAATTCTCTACGACCCCAGTCTACGACTCCTAAACCCCTTTACGAGTCATACCCGATCTCGTAGACTTTTCCAGTAACCAACTTAGTTTGAATCACTGGTCCACGAAAGTTTTCTTATGACTCATAGTGATCACTATGACTCTGAAGGTGCCTTTCTAGAACCTTTCTGCAACTGAACTCAGATAATTTTTTGCACTTTAATTCTTGATTCTTGGGGCTAACCATGGTTCGTTTATGTCTATGTTTTAGGTTCTATTCCCCAAAATCCAAACGTTCAAAGATTGAAGCTATGAGGAGGAGTCTTAGGGATGAGCTTTCCGATGACGAGCAGACCACTCAATTGAGTGGTTCACTAGAGATCCTTGATTCCCAGCTGGACCCAGAGGCGTCAGTACCACATACCAAAGCAGCCACCAGAGCAGGGCATACTAAGGCTCCTGTTTTTCGCTCTCCTCAGTTTCAAGAGGGAGACAATGATGGGAGTGGGCTACCACAGATGACTCCACAGGAGAGAAGTCTAGTTCTTCGGAGTGCTCTGAGGATAGATTAGAGATAGAGTCTTTTGTCGCACTATCATTTTCATCTACACCGGATGCCCTCGTTAACCGGTAGTGTGTCGAGGGCTTTGCAGAGATCTATAAAGAGGGCATGCAGTCAAAATAATGGGGAAAGATGACCGGTTCTATCTATGAGGAGCTCAGACTTATCTCTAATGGACTTAGCCATGTGCCCGGCCTCCAGAACACGATGATACAAGACGGGCTCCAGTGGCTGACAGATTCTCTTAGGAGTTACTCCCTGACTATGGTGAGGGAGTTCTATGCATCATATGTTGCCACCATCTAGCTCCCTCTTCCCAAGGGGAAGAAACCCCTCACTCAGCCCAGACTGACAAAGACACGAGTGAGGGGTCGGCGGGTCGACACATCAGAGGAGACTATTTGCCGTATGTTATTTGAGCCTGAGTATTGCCCCCAGATACACTGCAAAAGTGGTAAGCCACATTGATGGGATGGGTGGTCGGGTTTATTGTAGAGTAGGGTCCGGAACCTGCTTGGGTTGCCACTCATACGGAGCCTATTGTCAAGGCTTTACTCAGCTTCCCCACCAAGTTTTAGTGGGCTATTATTCGTTCATGCATATGGCTGACACTTGCTAATAACACTTTGACATTGAAGCATGCAGTTTTGGTTGCCAACATCTTAGCTGGCTACGAAATTTATTAGGCCCGCCTCATCATCGAGAAGATACATGAGGCTACGAAAGTTATTAGGCCCGCCTCATCACCGAGAAGATACATGAGGCCACACTAAAGAGGGCCACCTCTATCCCGTTCCTGTGCTTTATCTACAGGATCTATTTAGAGTCTAGGGTGGAGATATTATACTAGCTGGACCGGATGATTGAGGCCCAGCACACTTTGGAGCCCAACCTGATTAAGGCTGAAGAGAACACAATGGCACTCCGTCGAGCACAACCTCCACCTATGCCAGAGATGTTTTCCTCAGCGCCACCACCTGAGGGTTCTGAGATTGATACCACCACTGTTGTGCTACTACTGAGGAGAGGCCCCTGCAGCACGAGGAAGATGAGGAGAGGGAGCCCACTACTATTGTTCCTGTACTAGAGGCCACTACTTCACAGGCTCCTACCATGGGGATGATCTCCATTTCCACCACTTCTATATAGGCCATGGCAAAGAGGTTGGCACATGCTGAGGCACCACTGAATCAACTCTTTTAGCAGATCAAGCCATGGGTTCGATAGGATATTTCAGACTTGTAAGGTTGGATGCATGCATTCACGGTCACTGCTATTCACGACCATATTTCTACCATGAATGCTCACATCGATGCCTTTGAGGAGAGGGTATAGAAGAGATTGGCCGAGGCCTAGCCTTCAGACTTGTCAGCCATACAGAAGGAGATCTAGCAGCTCTGCACTAACATGACAGCATCACTAGCGGCACCAATCACACTACCAAAGACGATATCTTCGTAGCCGATATTAGACTTATTTGCTCCTGATGAGCCTACCCATTCTTCCCTTGGGAAGAGACCTTGCATAGATGAGGATTCATAGTATAGACATGTACGTGTGAGGAGGTCAGAGGAGGAGGATCTCGAGTGTGCCTTGAGGGAGTCGAGGCATGATGAGGAGATGAGACAAGCTCGAGCGATGGAGCAGATAAGGGATACTGGCCCCCCTGGATAGAGTACCACTGCTGAGTAGACTACCACACAGGAGGAGGGTGGCCAGACTCAGTCACAGACTGGCACTTAAGTGTCCAAGTATGTGTTTTTGACCCTTTATGTTTCATTTTTTCTTGATTTTGTGCATTGGGAACAATGCATATCTTTTTCGATGGGGTGTAGGTAGTTATGGGCCTCAGTGAAGTTTGAGTAGTTTATGGTCCATAACCAACCCAATTTATTGGGCTGGGGTTGTCTTGTCTGTGTTCTTTTTCCCTGTGGATATTTATTTTCTATTGAACCAGTATGTTTAGGATGTTTAGACAATATTTGTAGCATATAGTACCAATACTTGTGGCATATAGCATGTTTTTATATTTTGTTTAAAAAAATGATACCCATCAAAAATTTTTGATTTGTAGTTAGATAGTAACCATGCATGTTTAGGTGTTTGACAATATATGTTCTGATAAGTGAGGGTACATTGAGATAGAAAGCATGATATGTGAGTCTTTTGTTGATAATGTATGTTGTGCCATGAGAATGTGAGCTTATTTGCTAAATTCATAGGTTTTGGTACTATTTTAGAACATGTCCTATTACTCTAAGTTAGATTGTCGATTAATTAGATTAGGAAAAGATCATAGGGAGATTGTCGATTAATTAGATTAGGAAAAGATCATAGGTCTTTGTTCTCAAACAGTCCACTTTAGCCTAAAAATAACCAACCAAATTGATTTTATATCCCTTGTTCCAAATATTTGAGCCTTACATGTCCATATTCTTTCAAAACACCTGATTAACCCAGCCTTATCTAGTGAAAAATCCTGAATTTTTCCCTGGTCTTTCCTTGAACATTATGTACCTTGAATGAGGCAAAAAGCCTAAGTTAAGTGTGGCTACCAAAAGTGGCACTGGTTCGGAGGATGGATAGTGTGCACCTCAACACAGGCTATAAGCGTAAATTGAGGGTGGCTAGTGTAAGGGTAAAATACAAAAATGAGGAAGGTGAGTTAGGAATATAAATAAAAAGGAAAAATCATATAGTGGGTGCAAGAAAAATGAAAGATGCCTTAAATGTTAGCTAAAAAGCAAAATGAAGTGTTAAAACAAGGCAAAAAGGATGAAAAATGAAAAGAAAGCATCCAAAAAAGCTTGAAAAAGGAAAAAGGGAGAATAAGGTGAAAATAGCTAAGTTGGTAGGTCAAAAGTGTAGAAAAATGCAATTTCAAGGAAGGCCTTTAATCATTATTTTCTCAAAATATCTGTACAAAGCCCCCTAAGCCTATGTTACATGCCAAGAAAGTCCTAAAGTGATCCTAGTCCAGTTAGTTGAAGGTATGAGTCATGAGTATAGGGGAAAGCCTATTGTATTAGTCACTATGCGTGAATATCTTTTGCAAGAGTGAGTGTTTTTGCACAATCCCAAGGCTAAACATGAAATCATCATTGAGTGGCAGATATGGAACTTCTTTCTATGAGGACACTTGCATTGCATTGTTAGCATTTAACTTGTTCAATGATTGTGGACTGTTGATAATCCCCTGCTTGTCATAGTTGTGTTGTCACATGCACCAGTTTGTAATTGTTTTCTAAATAGCAATCTAATCCTATTTTGAAAAGTTACTCTGGGTATCTGAGTCTGAGATGTATATGTGTATGCCATTGAGTTGAGGTTGTGCTACTGTGTTATCTATATAGATTGAGTCGTCGCTTGAGGACAAGCAACAATTATAAGTTGAAGGTGTTCATATGCTACCAAAATACAACACTTTTGATGCTTATAACGTAGGATTTTGTGTGTTGTCAATGCGACTTTAGTTGTTTTTATGTGTTTTTGTATTTAGAATTGTAGGATTACAGGTTGGCCATGATTTGGGGAAAAATTGCAGAAGTTGTTGGTTTTTGCTATTGTACGAGACATTATATGAGTCATAGAGCATTCTACGAGTCGTAAAGATGTTTCGTGAGGATTTCCAGTGAGGGGATATTTGCTGAAGTTGAAGTCTATAAACATGTAGATGAGTTGTGGAGCAAATTATAAATCGTAGACCACCTTTTGTGCCCTGAGGATCAGTGAAGTGGATTTGCAAAAATTTTATCAGATGAAATCCCCTTTACGGGTCATAAACCACTTTACGAGTCATGAAGGGGTATAGTAGAGAACAAGTCCAAAATTTCAGTAGGTAAACACGAGACCCTGACTACGAGCCATAGAAGATACTACGAGCCGTAGAAGACACTACGAGTCGTAGAGTGCTTTCGTGGAGTTTGTCGATTAGTTTTCCTAATTTGCTGAGACTTGTTTATAAATATTATAAATAGGTTTTTAGGTTACTTTTTCAGAAGTTCTAGATAGTTCACATGAGTTTTCAATAGTTTTAGGTTTTATTCTCAAAGAACTCAATATTCTTAGAGAAAAATGTGAGAGTTTTTGAAACACTTGTGCTTTAATTCAATCTTCAAGCTTGTGATTTTCATTGACTTTGGATTTGGTTGATCTTAATTCAATTGTATAAGTGTTTAATTATGTTTTCTTATTTCATAATCTCTTCATCTACACAAAGAATGAGTAGCTAAATCCACAATTAGGGTTGTGGGAACCATGAAGAACTAACAAAGTAAAACTGGATAATTCACAATTCTTGGAAGGTGTATATGCATGTACTAATTAACTCTCTTCGTTTTGCATGTTTTCTAGTGGTGGCCAACATTAGTACCCGCCTAGTGTTACTGACTAGACCAAGGTATTAATGAATAGGAAAAGAGATTAATCAACAGGATTCGAATGATGTGTTTTCTTCTAATCAACCAAACTAGGCCAAGGGAAGGTTGTACAGGGACTTATACGTAATGATCAGTAATGCACACTATGGAGATGGTCCAAGTTTCTTAGTGAAATTCGCCTCTCACGTTTGACCAAAGGGCTAGGTGAACATAAATTACCATCTTGCATACTATACACTAGACAAGAATTAGGTTATTCGGGAATACTGAGTTGGGGAATCATAGGGAGTACAATACCCTAGTTGCTCTTTATTATTGATTTTTCTCTCGGGATAGTTTATTTTTCTTATTGATTATTACAAACCCCCTTTTTGGGAATTGAGTCGGTTGACTACTCAGATTGCATATGGGTGAATTTATCTTGAGTCTATGTATTTCCTGTGGGTTTGATAGTAACCTTGGTTAGGTTCTATTTCTTGACAGCGACCGTTTTATCCTCTAAAAAGGAGGTGTAACTTGGAAAACATCAACTACCCACTGATGGAGGTGGATATCGGTGAAACGGAGGCCTAAAATCACCCTGTGGCTCCCTATAAGATCCCATATTACAAGCCCTCTTATTCTTCTCCCTATCTCTACGAGTATTCCGAATTCGATGAGAAAGATCCTCTGTAGTCTAAGCAAAAGTCTGTATACGGAAAATATCTACACCATCTTGTAAAGAGGCTATCCTGTAATCTCTGATCAAATGATACGGAAACTATCCACATAACAATGAACTTTAGCACTCATGGTACATACAATATCTTGTGAATATCCAGCCAAAGAATTGAACCTAAGGCTATACTCCCTTACGCTCATATACCCTTGCCTTAAACTGATACACTGGTCAAGATAGGCCTCCAGAACCTCCCATGGCAAGTAATAGGCTAAAAATGCCTCAGAAACGTCCTCCTACTCTGCTGGGGAGGGAGGGGGGATTAGGCCCTCTGGATCTCTCTCTTGCCTCATACCACAAGATGGTGACATCACATAGTCAAAAAGAAACCAACTCCACAACCTCAGTGACAGAGCCATGCATCACCCTCAATACCTTATACATATGGTCTATAAAGTCTTGGGGATCCTCAGTGGGACTGGATCTTGTAAATACTGGAGGGGCCAACAGAAGAAACTTTTATACCTTTGAGCTTTCTGTTTGATCCCTTTTGGTGTCTGCTCTTGCCTTTAGTTACCTCTCCTGAATAGAAACCATCCTAGTCAGTAGCTGAACAACCTCTCTCATACCCTGCTCCCCAGTCTCTAGTGGAGTTTGGGGGTACTAGACCTCCTTGGCCCTCAACAGGTGCTGGTGAATCTAGTACTATGGATATATTGGAGGCTTCCAGTGTGCCTCGACAGGGAGTATATTTGCCTGACCCAAGAAAGAACAACTGGTACCTTCTCTTGGATCCATACCTACCTCACGTTGTTCCATCTCCTGAATATAAACGACCTGACAAATAAAACAAACCACAAAGCATGATGAAGACTTCATATGTTCCTATAACTTTGCTCTATAGCACGATCTATTAAGTGACAGAAAGGTAACCATCCCTAAATGCCTCATAGCCTCCTGATTACAAGTGTGGAGCATAACACACCCATAAATAAGACTCTACTAGACACGACATTGTGGACTCCCTGGGACACGACCTACTCTGATACTATGTTTGTCTTGCCCCAAAAAGAGGGGAGGGTGACTGGCACTCGATACCGTTATTGGCCAAGTAAGCCACTAAAATCTCTAGTTAAATAAACTAGGGGCCAAAAGAAAATCGAGCAACATAACATCTGAAAAAACTATTCCTAGACTAAGTCAACAACAAATCATGTACACTAAGATAGGTAAACCAAAATGATAAAGTACTAGCTAGTTAACAAGGCTGCAATAATAGAGGTACAGGCACATACTATATATACATGCCAATCCTATGGCTAGAGACTAAAAGGTACAAAAGAACAAACTTAAAACAACATGTCCACAATCTACTCTAAGAGAACCACTAAAACTGTTCGGACAAGGCCTCAGCTATACCCAACTGTACAACAAAAATAAGCATCATGTGAAAGCTCCCGGAAGAGGTGTAGCTTACCAACTCACAGCTGAACTGGACCCCTAGTGGAGGGGTCGATTAGAGTCCCTACCTGAACCTGGATACACAAAATAAAATACAGCGTCCCCACACAACGAGACATCAGTACGTATGAACATGTACTGGTACTTAAGGTAGATAGTAAAACCATAGATAGTATAGTAAAAAGGGTAATAGAAATACCACCTGTAACTGAAACTCAAGTATCCTTAATGGCTACAAATCAACCTCCTAGTGATCAAATATGTATGGTATGTTCGAGTATCACATGTCGTGAATACATATATATAGATGCAAAAGCGTGACATACCCAACCAAATACTAGCAATGGTGGTCCTTTCTAGTAGTTGAACGACATCATATTTGTCAACCTGTGGCCATCTGTACCATATACATATAATCATTTGGCGAAATAGGCCCCAAACCTTCGATTAGAACTCAAAATCCATACATAACATGCCATGTTTGATATGAATATTAAATGCACATAGTAGGCTATAGCATAAATTTAGCCAATCTTGGCTCATTGCTATACTTATCCTCGTAATATCATAATCATTATCGTAGCATATACACATGACTTGTGGGATCTTACATGTCTTTCAAATAAGTCTGACAGCTTAACTCAACATTGAGAATGAGGCTTTAACTCTAAAAATGTTCATAAAGGTGCTTTACATAATGCTTATACTTGGTCCCATGTCAATTTCTAAAAGAAAGTATTTAAACAGAATCAAGTGCCTTAGTAGTTTAAATAGGAGCATTACACTAGAGATTATTGGAAATCAATGTGTTACTTATTAAGTGCTTCAATTATGTTTTTAGTATGGAAGAAGGACTGATTATGAGTACTACATTCCCCTTGTAATCTAAATTTACTTTTAGTGTCACCACACCAAAAGAGAAAGACCTTAACATATGGACAGGTAGTCAGGAAAATCGATAAATTGGTATATAGATATTAAATGTCGAGTTTAAGTGAACGAGTAGAATATTAACCTAATACCATCATGAAAATAATTCAGCTGCAATCCCAATGCCTTTTATAGAAGATCTTTCTAGCATTAGGGTAGTAAAATATAATATTTGGCGTTTTGGGGATTTCCCAAATTTCGTGCTAAAAGGAGGGACGAAGCATAGTCTTAACATACCTTTCCAACGGATGTCCTATTGACCAAAGTTTCTTCAGGAAAGTTGTCCCTTACTTCCTAAACTTGGCAACAACTATATGTATGCAACTTATAACCACCTATAAATAGGCCATAGTTTAGCATTCATCGACAGATTTGCCATATAGCATTTACGCGAGGAAACGTCTGTAAGACTTCGTTAAAATGACTGTAGAAGAGCACCAAGATTATTCCCTAAACACATTTGCTGCAAACCAAGAATAACTAGCAAGAACACCACCTTTTTACTTCCCAAAAACAACCCCAAACACAACTAGGGGGGGGATAATTGCAAAGCATAAGGCACACATTTCTGGGAGTAAGGACGAATTTTAATGGTAAAAATATGAAGACATGCGTAAATCACTTAGATACCTTAAGAGAGCTTTCTCTTTAGTTTCGAATCTTTTGGGACGAAATGGGACTGTTTAGGTTGGCTTCACCCGACCCGGCCCATGACCCGGTTTCCTGCTCAGGCAGTCACAGTAAAAATGTCATAACCTTTTATTCTGAAGTCAAATTGATGCGTAGTTTTGTTCATTGCAAACTAGACTCATAGATTTTCAATTTAGTAGGCACAAATCTTCTAATTCATTATATTTTGGGTGATACGGCCTGATACATTTGATCCAAATTTAAGAGGAATTTTTAAAGAAACTTACAGTAACTTTGGCTAACCTTTATCTTTCAAGTTTCTTGATTCCAAAATTTAACGTATGAACTTTGTGCTATCAAAATAACCTTTACAAATCCATTATTTAGCAAATTATACACTTTTATTCCCACCCAAAAAGTGAAATCTAATTTAAACCTTCCGAAAAGGGCAAGGTGCCGCTCGTGCCATTTCTTTAAGCCTGAATTTGTATTTAGGGGATTCGTTTGACATAAAATTTAATTCCTTGATATTACCACTTATTGGCATCCTTAGTATCCTTAGGTTCTATCCAGGATCATATATGTATTATATAACATGCCACCCTACATATATTATGGAGGATGTGAAACACGGGGTCTCATATTACACTTTCCTCAAATCCCTATACATCTTTGTAGAACTGAGGTGAATGGAAAAGGATGAATTATGGGCCTCTTTTAACATCAATTCCCTCAACCCATCAACATTTGCACACACAACCTACCTTGATGTCTAAGGACACCATCTCCCCCTTGGGAGAAAACCTCTACCTTGCCCTCTTTTAAGCCTTCAACTCAACCAGGGTAGGGTCAGGGTCTTGCTTGGATTTGACCTCTTTAATCAAAGAAGATTTAGAACCATTTGGAACCACTATACTTCTATCTTCGACTTTATCCAGCCTAGCCAATCAATGAACTTCCTTTGCTAACTCCTTTTTCCTGTTATCAATGTGAGATACACTCTCCATCATACCCTACTTAGTGCATCGGCTATGACGTGGGCTTTGCCTGGGTAGTACTGCACACTTATGTCATAATCTTTAAGAATTTCTAACCACCTTTTTTGCCTCGAATTGAGATATCTTTGGGTGAACACATATTGAAGACTCTTGTGGTCGGTGAGACCTCTGCATGAGCCTCATACAAATAATGATTCCATATTTTCAAAGAAAATACCATGACCGCTGGATCAAGGTCATGTGTTGGATAATTACCCTCATGCATCTTTAGTTTTCTAGAGGCATAGACAATGACCTTGCCACCTTGCATCAACACACACCCCAAATCGATTCTTGAAGCATCACAATAGACAACAAACCCTTCTGACCCTTCTAGTAAAGTAAAAATATAAGATGTAAGCTTGTGCTACTAAGTTTGAAAGCTCATTTCACATTCATCAGTCTATAGGAATTTTGCTTTATTTTGTGTCAACTTTGTCAACTTTGTCAATCTCTGGTGATACCCTGCTAGGCCCAAGAAACTCCGAATATCTGTTGGAGTCAAGTGCATAGGACAATTTTTCACCACTTTCATTTTCTTAGGATGCACTTTCATTCCTTCACTCGACACCACATGCCTAAGGAATGCTACCTCTTTCAACCAAAATTCACATTTGTCAAACTTGGAAAAGAACTTTTCTTCTCTCAAGGTTTGCAGCACTTCCCTCAAATGCCTTATATGCTCTTCCTCACTCCAAGAATAGGTCAAGATGTCATCAATAAACATGACAATAAAGATTTCAACGCAAGGTTAGAATACCCTGTTCATAATATCCATTTATATTGTTGGACCATTAATTAGGCCAACTGATATCACCCCAAATTCAAAGTGTCCATACCTTATCTGGAAAGCCATTTTAGGAATGTCATATTTGCTTGCCCTCATTTGATGGTATCTAGAATGGAGATCGATCTTATAAAAGTGACTTTCCCCTTGCAATTAATCAAATAAGTTGTCTATCCTCAGTAGGGGATACTTAATTCCTTATGGTAGCCTTGTTGAGTTGCCAATAGTTGATGCACATTCTAAGTGAGCCATTCTTTTCCTCACAAACAACATCAGTGCACCCCAAGACAACTTACTAGGCCTTATAAAACCCTTTTCTAATAAGTCTTTCAATTGATCCTTTAATTCTTTCTATTCTATCTGGGCCATACAGTTAGTAGGAATGGAAATTATAAGTTGAATATCGGGAAGGAGGTCTATATCAAACTTTGTTTCCCTTTTGAGATGAATACCATAGAGTTCCTCGAGAAAATCATTGACCACCGAAGCCGACTCAATAGGAGAAACTTCGGACTCAATATCCCTAACCCTTATAAGATGATAAATGCAATCCTAAGCAATCAATTCTAAATCCTTAAGACAAGAGATAAACCTATCCCTAACACTGAATCATGACATCCCACTTAAGGACGGGTTCATTAGCAAATTGAAACTTAACTTTACGAGTTCTACAGTCAAACAAATCATGATATGCATATAACCAATCCATCCTAAAAATAATATCAAAATCTACCATGTAAAGTTTAACAAAATCACAAGGCAAAGACTTTGTGCAATATGGATACACGAAAAACTCTATAGAACTTCTAACGATAACAATTCTCTAATGGGAGTTGACACAACAAAAGATTCAAATAATATTTTAGGACTCATATTAAACCTACTAGCAATGAATGGGGAAATGAAAGAAAAGTGCACTCAGATCTAATAAAGCATACACATAATAATCATAAACCTTTAAAATACGAGTGATCATATCAGGTATCTTATCCACCCCTTGTCTCCCTTGAAGAGCATAGAACCGGTTGTAACGTAGAGCATCTCCTTGTTGACCACCTTGTGCCCCTTGATATCTATGGGCATAATGTCCTTGAGGGAAACCCTCTTTACTGTTGTTTGGAGCATTTTGATAGTCAACAACCTTGTGGCCCAACTTGCCACACCTAAAGCAAGTACCCAAATCTCGAAAACACTTACCACCATTGTTCTTCCCACACCTTGTGCGCCTAGGAATTGTTGGTCTACCATTACCACCTTGAGATTTATGGTTGGGCACCCTATCATTAGGGAACCTTTGGGCCATGATTCTGCCTCAACCATCAACATCGGGCAGACACAATCTACACTAGTATCTTAACATCCTATCTCCCCCTTTG
>JAPFFP010115445.1:0-18201 GCA_026153255.1 Solanum medicagineum | reverse complement strand
ATATACCACTTGTTGATTGTTATTCATGTTGAATTGTGAGGATGAAAAGCGATGAATTCATTCGTTAATTTTGATCTGACCCCATGGATCTAAGTGTTTCCACTCTTATATTGAATGAGATGCGACCTGAGTTTTACACTACGTGTAGTTCTGTGAACTTAAAATGATTCTTGATAGACGAGAGAGATTGTACTTCATTATGAATGTTCTCAAATAAGATTTCTCGATTGAATCATGCTAATGATCTTCGTTCCAAGTTCTTTGAGTGACCTTGTCTTCCCATGTCTTGATAGAAATATCGATGATAGTGGATGGATGATGGTTGATGAGAGGGAGTAAAAGTTCTCCATTATGACATTATCTTATGTGTGCCCTGACCTTTGGTATGGTATGCTACTGTTGATGGTAGGATGTAGAGTGTCAAGTTTAAAATATAGAATCGTGCTTATTGTGCATGAAGAGTAGTAGTTGGGGTTTTGCCAAAGGGGGGATGAAGAGTTTCTCTAGGTCCTACTAGTGATACTGATAGTAGTAGACGGAGAATGAGGGTTGGTGAGGAAGAGTGAACGAATCCTTATTGCGACACTGGTGTTGTACTTGTGTCATGTGGGGGTAGAGATAGGGAGGGGGAGAGAGATGAAATCTAATGATGTGCAATAGATAGGTAAGAGTATGATGGTGTGTCTTTGAGTAGGGGCTCATTGAATGGAGGAAGTAGAAGTGCTAAGTAGTCTTGAAAATTCTAAGACAGAGTTGAAGTGGTTAGAGTGATAGGCTTGAATGCGTGGTTATTGTTATGCGAGTATTGATGATAGACTATGGAAGACTTCATAGCAAGGAGCGTGAGTGAGAGTGGTGAAGTAGTGAAGAGGACTAGTGATCTTTTAATGAAACTTCCTATGGAAGTATAGAACTAGTATTGAGGATTTGCTTTGTATGAATATGATCGTCTTAAGGATAGCACCTTGAGGCTCAGAAGTAGGCTTGAATGAAATATGAAGATGTGGATAGGTAGAGAGTTGAATAGGACCTATAAGCTTAAGTTGATATAGTAGAGTTTCATGAAAAGGAGCACAATTGAGATGAAGTACTAAGCTTGAGAGTTGTACATATAGACTTATGTATCGATGGTCCCATTCTTGATTGGAGTTGATGATTTCCTTCATAAGTTCAAAGGACTAATTGTTGAGGTGTTTAAATGATCCGAATTGATTGAGTTTCAACGTTTTATTCGTGCTTGATGGTGAAAATGCCTAAAAGAGTATCTCTACTCTTGATCTGAACTGATTTGCCTATTTTGAGTGACTTATGACTGTCCAGATTGGTTGATTGAGTATTGAAAGGAGTCTTGATCGTTATTCGTGCCTGATGATGAAAATGTTGAAGGTAATGTTCTTACCCTTGACTTCATTGATTTTCCTATTCTTGAGTGGATTATTTATTCTTAAGTCTGAATAGAGATTGTTGAGAGTGATGAGGAGTCAAAAGACTGATTGGTAGATGTGAATGTTGAGATGAGTTTTGAGTCAATTCATGCCTTGATATCCACCTTTACTTATCATTCAAGGACGAATGGCTCCAAGGGGGAGAGGATGTAACACCTGATGAAATTACCAAAATACCCCTAGAATGGTTTAGATGAGTTAAAGTCCCTGAAATAATAGAGGACATTTGAGTTTGAGTTAATTGAGATTGTGAGAGTCTCCATGAGACTAATTGAGAAAATGATTGCCTCTACGAGGATCCTTGAGATAGTGACGAGGAGTTTTATGAGCATTGAGTCTTGGGAGGAGTATCCAACATCGAAATGAGTAAGCGTGAGTCCCACTTGCACTCATTACCTACGCCGGCCCAACATAGGAGAAGATTGAACCATTACATCTCATGGTCCCCTCTCGAGTTTACATCCTGAAATCAATAAAGGATGACTGAGTTCAGATTCCTTGTGGATCATATTCGTCCCTTACCTGGCAAGTACAGGACGACTATGACAACATCAGCGTGATTGTTGTACAACCCCTGGCTCATAAGTGATTATTATCGGTTAAGAGAAACTCCACAAAGTTTCCAAACTGAGTAATCTAAGTCGAGAAGAGATGAGGTGACATGAGATGAAGCGAGACGAGTTGAGATGAGATGAATTGAATTGGGTTCCTTTGGGAAGAGTCTCTATGAGATGAGTCTAATTTGATTGATGAGTTGATTGGTTGATGAGTCACGTATCTACTCTTTATTCTTGGTTTAGATAGACATTTGACATGTTGATTTTTATTATTTTGAGTCAATTGTTGTTTCTATATTATTCTACCTATTTCGATTTCATTCAACTATTTTACATACGAGTACATTCCACGTACTGACATCCCCCTTTGGGACTGCATCGTTTCATGATGTAGATACAAGATTCAGAGATCGTCAACAGGCACATCGTTGAGGATTTAAGATGTTCAGCTGATTGGTGAGCCTCCCCTACTTCGAAAGATTCATTATATTTATTTCATATTGCTTTAGAGCTAGATTTGATTAGCTTTATTTTGATTGAGGTAGTCATGGGTTTGTCATTGGCACCACTTGATAGTGATAGAGACTTCATAGAATAGAGTCGGATGTTGATGTTAAAACTTGTTAAGCTAGTTTCTTTCTACTATCCATTTATTTATAATATTATCTTGAGACTAGATGAGACGTGCCCATTTACTTCCTTATGTCTTCCTCTAATTGGTAGAGTTTATTTATTGAATGACTATGATGAGGCCAAATTGTTCGCTTGAGGACTAGCAATAGTCTCTGAGTGCCAGTTACGTCTAGGATACCTTCCCGGGGCGTGACATCAAGGGAAACCCACATACCATGTGAAAGGATGAAGATGTGATTCTTTCCCAGGGAGAGTGAAGACCTTGATATGCGCAAGGAACAAGGACCGATCCGTGAGGGCTCTCAGATACACCGGTCAAAGAAGAGTAGAGGGCATGATAGAATTAGGATAGTGAAGAGACGGATCAATTGCATGTTTTTTGAAATAAAGGGATTGGGCCAGGTGGGCTCATCCCAAACAATGTACAGATCATTTTTAATCAATAAATCAACTGCAAAGGCCCAAATATATTTTTATAAAAGTCTTGTTATCAGGCTGATAGACCTTGCTCTCTATTTTATTATTCACAATCTTAGTTTATTTGGCTTCTATTTCTTTATTAGTGTGATTATTTTGCCTTGGAATCAAGTTGTTACACTTCATGAGTTATTGAGAATTTGAATGCCTAAGTTGGTGTTGGTTTGGTTCTCATGTCTAGCTTTGTTGCTATCACTATATGTCAAACTTTTAGTTGACTCTTCTAACTTTATTTCGCTTTTTCTAGAATTATGCTATTCAACTCTCGTTTATCTTGATATTACTCTTATCCTTTTCCCAATCTACCGCCATATTTTAATGTCATGTTATTATTTGATGCATTAGTGTTTCTTTTTAGAACATCAATTCTTTGTTTCTTTACTTTTTGTTACATGTAATGCCATTCGAGTCCTTTTGGGATTCCACCCTCGCATTTTCGGAAAAGCTTTGGGTCGCTACAGGTGGTTGGGATCCAAATGCGTTTAAGAAAGCTGTTGTACAAGTTTCGAAGCCCAAAAGCCATTGTATACACTGATCTATAGCGTGAATACAGTGTAGTATTACAGGGGTAAAAAGGCTAAAAAGCTCAAAATTACAACAGGGACATAAGTGGGCTAAAGGCTCAAAACCCTTTTAACTCTCCCCTTTTATGGTGTTTTATTTGCATATTTGTATTTGAACACTAACTTCTTCTTTTTTTTTTTTAATCTAATTTAATTAAATTCCCCCAAAATCAAACCATTTGTGTTATGTTTTATTTAAATTTGATTTTTATGATTCTTTAATTTGAAAAAATACATTTGTAGGTCTTTAACACTTAGTCATGTTTTAGTTTAAGTTTTAGAAATTCAAATTCTCTTTTTATTATCAAAATTAGTCAAATTGGACAAATGTGGCTAGATTCTCAAGTTTCATTTTAAACATTGATCTTTTTCGAAGTTAATCAAATAAGTTTTAATTGTCGGTCAACCGCAAGTTAGTGGTCATTTTGAGTGATTAATTTTTTCTCAAAAGTGAAAATTGGACCCTTACTCATTTCTCTGAAATTTTATGATTTTTTTTCTGTTAGGGTCTTAAAATTCTTATTAAAATTTTCTTAATTTCTTTAAAAAATTAAGTGGTAATTCTGTTTTCCTATTTTTGAAAAAATTGGTTTTTCTTTTCTTAAATTAATTATGTTTTAAACTGATTTTTCTTTTAAAAAGTCATTCTTACGATTAACATGCTCCTGTTACACTAATTCTTATCCACTACAAACACATGTCTGCCCATAAACATTTTTAGGGATACCAAAATATTCAAGATTCTGAAAATAACCCTACATCACTATCTAATATTTCTTGGCCCACTAGCCAAAAATGGATTGCCCCTATAGCCAGTGGGCTACTTCGAAAGTTCACTTTAGAACTTTTTGACTTGGAAATTCAATAATACTTATCCACTTTATAATTTATCCTTATCATTAATTATAGTTATTTCTCAATTATATTTTTTAAGACATAGTATTTATTATATTCAAAGGGTACTTTGGTAAAATTACTTTATCATTTGCTACTTCTTAGTCCCTATGTCAAGTCAACAGGAGCCAAGTAAAGTTGGACAGAGGAAGTGATTTTTGGTGATCCATGTGTCGTACGTTAGATTAGTTGGTGATGGTTTGGTAAATTCGCTCGTAAGATATCCAACTTTGTTTCTTGCTCCAATACGCATCTCCATTATTTGTGCCCATAAGGGATAATTCGTTTCGTCAAGAACTACACCAGTTGGAAAAGCAAAATTGTCCTGTTGGGTATCATTTGTGGTGCAAGATTATTCGATTGGGTTATAGAAGTGGTGGAACTAGGGTGTCAATGGGATGGTTCGTTCGGTTATTTTTTAAAAGTCATACCATCCTAATTTTTCGTGTATCTTATAATGTATAATCAAAATTAAAAATTTTAAACTATCCCAATCATATTGGCTTCTCTTTGGGTGTTTTTTTTAACGTGTCACTTCAAAATAAACTATTATTAAATTTTTTTTTGCGAATATGTTTTTGAAGAAACACTTTAATTTACCAAAAAGTGAAGAATGTAATATCATCTTGTGGGAAACTCCCACCTTGTTGGTGAGGGTTCGATTCCCCACATTGTACTCCCCTTCCCATACCCCCTATTTTTTTTTAAAAAAATCATCTTGCCATATTATTTGATCTAAAACTTTAAAGTAGGAATATTTGCATAGATTTTGTCATATTTGTTTGATGGAGTTTCTATTATAACATCTTTTAATTTGAAACCTACTTAGGCTAAATAAAGAGCAAAGAACCAAAATCGTCCAATCACTGGAGGCCTTGGAAATAGGTTATATTTATATTTGAAAATTTTTATAAAATATATTTATATATTAAATTTAACATGTTAATATATAAAATATATTTATATAGATATAAAGTTCTTCGGTTTGGTTCGAGAATATTTAGGTTTTTCTATAAACTAAAAAGACCATTCCAATTATTCGGGATACACTTAAATGAAATTCCACAATTTTATTGAGAAAATAATAAAAATCGGTTCAATTGGTTCGATTGATTTTTCATATTCTTTTGAAACCCTTAGTTGAAACTACTGGATTTAAGTTTGATCATCCATTCCAACAAAAAAAAAAAAAAAAACAAGCAAAAAAAAAACAAAACAAAAGAAAGGATTCAAGGAAAAGAAAAAGAAAAAAAATTATTGTTGTTCCATGAATGCTCTGAAACCATGTTGAACGAAGTCGCAAACTTACATAAAGAATTTTGGCATTCTTTTCATTCATTCTCATTGTATTGAAATACATATATTTAATAGAAGAAGGAGAAAACCTAAAATGCTACTTTAGGTAGAATTCTATTTTAGGTAATATACATATAAGAGGCAACAAATAAGTATTACTGTAGCAAAATTTTCGAGAATACTTAGGATTTGAAACAGATCTCTTATCGCCGAAAAGATTATCTTTTTATCAACTTTATTTTTAACATTAATTATTCTTGAAGTATGTGGCACATATATAGATAAAAAATTAATTATTTATAAAAAATATATTAGTCAAATAATACTTCTCATTAATTTTTTTAAGAATTGTGTCAAATCTTAATTATAATAATTAAAACAGAGTGAAGAAAATATCATTTACTGATTATTAATTTGTGTGTTAATGGACAAGTACTCTTAAAAGGGGAGTAATTCCACGAAGAAAATGATGCTGATAATTGACAAGAGAACTGACTCCTTATATTGAATTCATTAAATAATTATCGGGATAGCAACATAGCCTATTGACAGTTCAGTTTGTGGAATCCGAAGATATTCACAAACATATTAAATCAAACTGAAGGGACAGAATACATATGCCCTCCTAATAACTTCAACATCACCATTTATATAATAATGAATTAAAATAATATAAATAAACTGGTGAGTTAAACAGCAAAAACGACTTAGTAATATTACCAGCGGTTGACACTTAATCAGTCAAAAATAAGATTGTGATGAGTACACTTTCGTAAATCTTTTATTAAATAAGTGGATCCGACATGGTTAAAATATTGAAAAATTATTAAATAAAAAAATTTATTGTTTTATTTAAGATTAACCAAAATAAAAATATGTTCAGTAAAACAAATAGGACATATTAGTATCATTTAAGTTAAGATAGAGGAAATAATTTACTGTGTATCAAGTAAGTTAGGAGAAGGAGTACGAAATTCATTCAGACGCATATCATTTGCTCTGTAACTGAGTAGGTTAAAAAGAAATCGGTTAATACACCCCACCTATATCTTAAGATTTGGACTGCTTATGGATGGATAGGATGAATAGTTATGGTTAATAATTTAATTTATTAGATATTATTTTAAATATATTAATTAATAAGTTTGATATCAATGGCAATTATCATTTCATGTTCATTTTCAGTCACCAACATATTAATCTCTGGTCAAACAATATAACTGTGATAATTTTATGCTGAGAGATAAAAAATAAAAAAAATTGAAAAGTAGCAAACACACGTATGGAATTTGTTTTCTCTCATCTATATATACCTACTTGTCTCCAAAAAAGATGTTGTTTGTGGTTGAATCCGATGGAAGAGTATAATGAGTACTGGGAAAAAAGTATGTCGTTTCAATCGGAAAGGTAAACTAATCATGCCCCAAAATCCATTATTTGTGCCCTAATATAGCAATTAGTAATTGTGTTTTGGATAAATTTTGCAGCTACTTGGATGAGCCAATCTGGTCATACTATGATTCAAGCTCGCCGGACGCCCAATCATCCAAGAACATTATGTCTGAGAGGAATAGGAGGAAGAAGCTGAACGAGAGGTTATTTGCACTTAGAGCAGTCGTCCCAAAGATAACCAAGGTAAATAAATAAATAGTACAGAATGGACTAGTACTACCTTTATTAATATATCTCCGATCCAGATGGACAGAGCTTCAATAATCAAAGATGCAATTGATTATATTGAAGAATTGCACAAACAAGAGAGGCGGATTCGAGCGGAGATATCAGACCTTGAATTTGGAAGATCAAAGAAGAATGCCCATTTTGAATTGGATGAAGATGAAAGCTGCTTGGATTTAAAGCATAAAAGATCAGCAACATTGGAGCAGCAGTATGGATATGATTCTTCAGGATCAACTACCACATCCTTTAATTCCCCTCTTGAGGTACCAACAAGACCATCTCTATATATACTCATATTATCCTTAATTCCTTTTCTATTTTCCAATTGCAGTTGAGGCTATCTTCCATGGGAGAGAAGATAGTGGCGGTCAGCCTCACTTGCAGCAAAACAAGAGACACAATGCTCAAACTTTGTGAGGTGTTTGAATCTTTGAATATCAAAATTATTAGTGCAAATATCTATGCTTTTTCTGGAAGGCTTCACAAAACAGCTTTCATTGAGGTTCTTTTTCTCTCTCTTTTGCTTCCATTGCTTTTTACACTTAAACATTTTTTACTGCTTTGAAATGATTTAAAACAAGCAGTGATATCTTTTCTGCTCTCCAACACTTCCCATCCTTACCTCAACTTTCACCATCCATAATATTATATACTCCTTTCACTTGGGATAACTTTGTCGTTGGAAATCATTGTGATTGACAATTATTCTATTAGAGGTAAAAAAAATTTTAAAAGTAAATTATTTTCAATTAAAGTAAGGTATTATTTTTTTAATGAGACAAAGAAAATGTTATTTTTTATTTACATATCAAATAAACTAATAAAATAAATAAGAGATTCACTTTTTTTTTAGTACACACACTACGTAGAACCTTTCTTTTTCTTTTTGAGTTATTCCCTAGTCGGATATTTTGCTTTCAAGCCGATTTTCTCTAACAACCCCCAAGATTTTATATTGGTTATGGAATTAATTTATTTAAATTTGGAAGGTGGAATAAATTTCTTTTAAGTTGAATGGAATATGGCCAAAAATTCAAAGGAAGTTTGAAATTATATTTATACTGTTGATCGACAATACAAGTTTAATCAATACAAATTTATCTCGAGACTAATTTATACCGTTAACTAAATACAATATAAATCTAATTTTAAACTTAATCATGAGACATCCTATATTATCTTCTAGATGACAAGAGGAAGTAAACTCGTGAATGAAAAGAAAGATAACAGCAAGTTGACTTGCTTATCAAATGAACCCTAACAGATAAAAGTTAATCTCAAAGAAACTTTTGTGATTCTAAAAACTTATTAAATTCATAAAAGGAAAAAAAAATCATAATAAACATATCATTATTTTTAATAACTCAATTAGTTAGATATTTAAATTTTAAAATTAGTTAGGATTTGATCGTCACCTTGTAATCCCTCTTTTATTTTTCCCTGCCCCATTTTTTTTTTAAAAGTAGACCTGTTTAGATAAATTCAAATGATATTTGTGTAAATACAAAATATCACGTGGAACGTGATATCCACGCTTTTCATGTTCAAGTGAAGCATAAATCTTTTGTTCCTGAAATCATGACAGGCAATGGGTCATACACCAATATAAAATCAAGAATTATCCCCTTTATTTTAAAGGAATTAACAAAAGACAAACACTTAAATGTTTTAAATTATTTTATTTTATCTTATTAAATAGATAAATTATTTAATTGCACGGTTGAGACAATATGTTTATTGTATCAGTTTTCCAAGTAAACTTATACTAATATGTACTATATTGATGGTAGGCCAAAAATAATCCATGTGTTGACAAACTAATACATGGTCCAACATTTTTGTCAAGTTGTAGGGTCATTTGATAATTTAGGGTCCAATAAAGAAAATATTTACTTGGTCCACTTGTTAAAAAAAAAAAGTTCGACTTGGTGGGTAGTACAATACATTATTATGGAGTAAGGTGACATTATTTTATTGTCAATGATTAGCAATAAGTTCCAGACTCCTCTGGAAATTACTCTATATTAATCGATAGTTTTAAACTAAAAGTATTATGCTCACAGTAATACAGTTGTGGAATCAATAATTTGATCAAGTATGTTCATATTTTTAAAATATGAGTGAGTAATTTTTATATCAAGGATGTTCTACAATTAATATATATAAAAATATTTATATTTAATTTATATATTCGAAAAAGTTTTCCGATGAATGGTATTCATATGACCATCGTTGGATGAATATAGCTCAGCTCCTACAATAATAAATCCGAATATGTCAAAATTCTTTCTGAAATTGCCGTACTGAAAATTACGTGATCATATTTATTTAATGTTAATAGTTTTAATTATTGGAGAAGCAATCAGAAAAACACTTTGATCACACACACACATATTCTATTTTCACAATTATTTTTAACAACACCCCTATGATTTGCCTAGGACATGAAGATCCTTGAAGTCTAATCATATACTCCTTCCGTTACAATTTTAGATGAGTTATTTGATTTGGCACAGAACTTAAGAAAAAAATACTTTTGAAACTTATGGTCTGAAATAAATCAAAGGTGTTAGCGTGGCTAGAAATCATTTTATTAAGAGTAAAATGAATATTTTAAAGTTAAATTTTTACTAAATGTAAGATTATATCATTCTTTTTTGGATCGACTAAAAAGAAATGTAATAAGTCATATAAAATGAGGTAGAGAGTACTTTGTTTGTTTCAATTTGATATTTTTTTTCTTTTGTTTTAACTTACACATATTTTTAAACATTAAAGAAGATTTTTGAATTTTATTTTCTTATATTAAATTAAAGTGAGTAAAAGGTAAAAAAAAAAGTTATTTAATCTCATGTTCTTAAACCATCAATGTGAAAAGTGAATTATATCTTCCAATGTGAAAAAGTCCAATGCTAAATACCTTTGATTTCTGTTTTCTAGGCCGATGAGGAAGAGAGAGATCTGTTGAAGTTGAGGATTGAAACAGCTATAGCTTCTCTAAATGATCCAGATAGCCCTATGAGCTCTTAGAGCAACAATGGCTTGGATTCAACTTCATGATAATGAAGATGTATTTATGCGAATAATGTTTTTCTTAAAGTTTAGTCGCCTTTGACTTGCTCTTTATGTTGTTTGTACTTGGTGTTTTTCACAACATGTCTTGTTCAATCAAAGTCTACCTTCATCTTCATTTCTAGCTTAGTTTCTAACGTTCATTCTTAGTGTTTAATTACCCCTGCATCCGTGATAATAATTGAATTTGTATTAGAGAATTAATCGCACTAATTCTATGTAATTCATGATGTTGTAAAATTTGCTACAGAGAATTATCAAAGTAATACCTAAAAACAATATATTACCGAGGCTATTATCTTGCAACCTAGGAGGAAACCGATTGTTATGAACTTAACGGGCACTTTTGGAAATTTCTAGAAAATTACCATTTACTCCTCCTGTTGGTGGCCCCGTGTCTTTACTTGGCGTTCCGTTGAGAAGTACAAGGCTGTAGGTGTTTCTGGGTTTTAAGGTTTAAGTGTTTTGGAAGCGAGTTTTGGTACCGTTGGGAGTTTTGAGTCTTGAAATGAAATTTCATCAGTTTTATCAGTTTCGACTGAAAATTAGTCTAGAAGAACCTTCACTTTCAGGCTTGAGAGTATTTTGTGGATTTGAGGTATGGAGTTGGAAGTTTGGTTAAAAATTGAAAAAGGTTTGACTTTGGTCAATATCTCAAGTTTAGATGCTCGGATTGAATTTTTTTAATCATTCTATTAGTTTCAGGAAGTGATTTTAAGCCTAGGAGAAGTTTCGTCATATTTTTCTAGAATTTCGAGGTCATTTTGATCTTTTTGAGTTTTTGACTAGTTTTGTTGTGATTTATTGAATTCTGAGTCAAAGAGACCTCAAATTCAATTTTTGATAGTTTCATAGTTCCGAAACGTGTTCTACAATCAATTTGGACTCTTGGTTCATATTTATAGGATTTTGGATGAATATCTCTGATTAAAAACATATTTTGAATAATATTGATGCAAGTTGACCACAGTCAACGCATGGTCAACAACTTTTTTTTGGCTGAAAATATCCATTTATTGGGTTTATTCTTTCTATTTCTCATTTTCACCATTTTTATTCAATTGGAACTTAGGAGAGACGATTTTTGAATCAATCTTTTGAGAAAATTTATTGGAGTAAGTCTCTTTATCATTTCTAAATTATTTTATAACACTTTCATCTTCCAAAAACATTTCTAAGTCAAGATTTCAAAGTGAATTTTTGGATTACCCCCCCTCCCCCTCACCTTTCCAAATTTCAAAATTAGTAATTTTATAATGTCGAGACTAGTTCTTGCTCAATTTTAATGCAACTACAAGGGTTCTTTTTGTGATCTCTGAATCCCTAGTACTCCATGCCCTATTTGTCTTAGCTACCTTTTTAAGTCATTGGGCAGCCTCATCAAAAGTATATGCCTCTAGTGATAGTGTCAACCACTATTTTTTTATTGTCTTCCAGTTCTCTATAAGATATCTCAAGTGAATCCTCAGTTCTTTGATGGTTTGACACAATTGTCAGATATTTTGTAAACCTTTCCCAGGTAGCTCTTATTGACTCTCACAATTGTTGTTGTATGTTATTGATTCGGTCCTTTAGTTTCAACTTCTTTGATGGAGGGAAGTATTTTTCGTTGAATATATCATCTAACTTTCCCCAAGTAGTGATAGAATTATTAAGGTGCTCGGATAGTCATACTGTTGCTTTACCAATTAGTGACAACAAAAGGTGTGCAACTCGATAACATATAATGACAAGTTATGATTTTTCATAATGCTCTTGCCTATAAACACAATATTATGCATATTAGCAAATGGATCCTTATCTTGAAAACTACCCTCTGTTATGTCGCATCTAGAGCAACCCACTTAACATGGTGAACTTTGAACTTATTGGCAATGATGGTAACACAATGAAACATGTGATCCCCATTGCATTTGGATCAATCCCATAGTTATTCCAGGCGCCAAACCCAACTCTTTGCCTAGGTTAATGGTCATCCTCTTTTGGTTGATTATCTTGCACATTTAGAAGTGCATTTTGGTGTGCATTATCCTCTTCAATTTTGATCTAATCTATGACTCATTCTTCTGCTTTATGCAAAGCTTATGGGCATTCTCCTCAAAGTTCTTTGTAACTCTGGATTGCATGGAGTCAAGGGATTATCAGTTAGTGACAAAAGAAATACGCGGAACCCGATTACATCTAATGACAAGTTATGATTTTTCACAATGCTCTTGTCCATAAATACAACATTATGCATATGAGGAAATGGATCTTCAGATGATAACCATGAAAATAACCCTCTGTATGGAGCATCTAGAGCAACCCACTCGAAATGGTGAACTTTGAACCCATTGTCAATAATGGTAACACAATGGAACATGTGATCTCTATGACATTTAGATCAACCCCATAGTTATTTCACGTACCAAACCCAGCTCTCTACCTAGGTTAATGATCATCCTCTCTTGGTTGATTATCTTGCACATTTAGACGTGGATTCTGGTGTGCATTATCCTCTTCAATTTTGATACAATCTATGACTCCTTCTGCTTCATGCAAAGCTTATGGGCATTCTCCTCAAAGTTTTTTGTAACTCCGGATTGCATGGAGTCAAAGGATTACCTCGACTTTGTATATTGGGAATACACTATACCTAAGCCCTGAAAAAAACAAAAACAATCAAAAATATAAATTAGAAAACAGGAACTAATAGTCAAATCACACAATTAATCTAGTCCAAAATTCATATTTCCCGGCAATGCTAACAAAATTTGTTACGTCCCAAAATTATACTTTCCTAAAAAGGTATAAAGTAATTGTTGTCAAATATAGAACATAACCAAGGTTAGAGTCGAAACCCACGAAGAATATGGACTAAACTTAGTTTAATTTATGTAAATTCAAACTATTAGTCAACTTACTTCCAAATATTTGAATTTTTATTATAGAAATAATTGTAATTAATTACCTAAAATGAGATTGAGATTTTCGCAGTAGAACATGAAATTAGGATATTATGTTTCAAATGAATTTATAATGTAGTATTACCTTATAGTTATAATCTTTTCTAGTGTGTAGCATGTAGAACTAGTAAATAATGTTCACCTAAGTCCTTGGTCCGGTAAATAGATGAATATCACCACGTAACTTGGTCTATTTATGGATGTATGCTTAACTAACCCTTATTTTGGTCCCAAATTTGGATATCCTTTGGCCCATTTAAGCTAATTAGACAAGTGTAAAAATATCGAATCTTTATTGTTTTTTCTTTTTTTTTTCCACTCGTTACCTCCTTCGTTTGACAAGTAAGATTTATGAGAGTTCTAACGTAGACCTCCATTTAAAATAATCAAAATAAAGAGAAATAATACATGCATGCACACTGTCCAAAAATTTCTAATTATTAGGTTTTACTTTATTAATTCTTCATGATTTTCACAATCCTAGTTGTGAATTTTAGCTGCTTATGTTTGTAAGACAATGATCAATAATTAATGAATTTAAACATAATCAAGTACTTACAATTGGAATAAAAAAATTTGGAATCATCAATTGATAATCAAAATAAAAATTCAAATCATCAAGAATAACTGTAATTGATCACCAAATATCAATAACAAGCACCAAAAATAATTGTGTATGCACCGTCTCTCTCTGTCTAAACTGAAAATACGACATAAGTCATAAATAAAAACCTAATATTGTGTATGCACATTACTAGGCATTTTCTATGAGTCAATTAAGACTTCATAGACAAAGTTGAACGAAGTCAGAATGATCTTTTCAAAATCTATTTCAAACATTAGTTACCATTGAGTTGATGACTTTGGATGACTTTATACTTAAAAGTATTTTTAATCTATTATTTATGTTTCTAATGATGACGATTTTAAATACCCACTTGAGTTAATCTTTTCATGCTTTGAGTCTTTCGTTGAGTGAGGTAGTCAAACCAAGGGATTACTTGGGACCAACAATGATATTCGAGTGCTGGTCATGTCCAAGGTGTAGCCTCGAATTATGACACAATATATTTTCTAGAGTGCTTCTGTTTTGCTATTTTCCAAGAATAGTAATTCTATTCTAGTGTTAATACATAATGATATAATAATTTTAAAAAATAGAGAAATATCCAACACTAGTTATTGACAATTATGAACTAATAATATGACATTCATAACTATATGATAATATTTTTGATATTTTAAACTAATAAATTATTTATACGATAATTAGTATAATGTCATTAAATTTTATGATATTTTCTATTATATGTTGTTTTACAACATTTTATATAAAATATTATTATTTTTATGACATTTTGCATCAAATGTCACTGTTTTATGATAATTTGTATCAATTGTTGAGATTTTTTTTTATTTCTCAATATTTATTTTAAATATCATTTAATAGATATTATTATATTCTTACTTTTTTGTAGCATGAGTATAAGAAATAAGTCAGGCCTAACAACTTTTACCTATTTCTTTGACACATGTATTGAATGAAATTTCTACACTATTTGCATCAATAAATATGGGTTAGACTCTAATTTTGTTAATCTTAATTCATTTCATCTCCTTCATATTTTATTTTATTCTCTTCCTCCCGCTTTTATTGATAACTCATGTTTCAATCACCTGAAGATTCAATGTTATATTACTACAATAAAATAAAAAAAAGTTAACCTAGAAAATTAACCTTTTGAGGTCGATTTTCTTTAAAATTCAATAACAAACCGATTTCAATATGAAGATCAGGATAAATTGGGCCCAATTTAAATAATCGACCTCAAGTACTAGATCTCTCCATCAGACAATTTTATACATCCAATTCAAAATTAGGATAATGCACTGCAGCAAGACCACCATATTGTGTATCAAAACCACTCTTAGCATTTGACTAGTTACCAACTTTCACAATTATTTTTGTTAAAGTGTAACCCTTGAAAAATCTATATTCAAATTGGGAAGACACGTAATATCTTCACAATATCAAACTCGAAAGTTTTTCAACCTGGATAGAGAGTTCACCTATTACATACATTTCAAGTATTGTTATTATAATATAATTGCCAGAAATCTAATAAGCATTTTTAAAAAATTAAGGAAGAGGGGAGGAGAGTAGAGGGAGAGATCATCATCATAAATACGAGTCTCACAATAAAGTTTTGCCATAAATGAGATTGAATATCATCCAATGATGATCATCAAAGATTTGAAATCACTTACGATCTGTTTATGACACCCCATACTTTATCCTCACATGTACCTATATTTCAAGCCTCATTTCTATATGTGGGAAGTGTATTAGGGTCATAAGAGACCTCTACTACTTAGTCGAGTTCAAAACTTTGCTATAAAATTGAGATTCTAGTGTTGGATTATGTAAGGTTAACTTTCGATGATCATTACTCTTATCACAAAGAGATTTTGTCCCATGACCTACAAAATGAAAGCTCTTTGAATTAGCTTTCCATCGCAGCTGATTTCATCTAATTTGGAGTTCGGAGTCAAAAGTTATGGTCGTTTTACTGAAGACTGCCAGAGCAGATATACGAAACCTATTTATGGGACGTGGATTAAAGTACGGCCCGTATACTAGCTCATGGAAAAAGTTTTTGAAAATTCAATTTTTGATCACAGACTTTACAAGCTAATCTACGGGTCAAAAATTTCTACGGGTCATAGATTGGGCTCGTGAAAGTGATCCAGAAACCCCAAAAATTTTCCAAAAGTTTACGACTTGGTCCCTACGGGTTGTGAAATTTTCTACCGGTCATAGATGAGCCTGTAGATGACTTTTGATAACTTTTTAAGAATGATTATTTTGATCTTTTTCTATCCTTTCAAAGCCAAAAACTAACTTTTTTCACCAAAATAAAGCCCTAAACATGTCAGTTCAATATTTTTACGCTAAATCGCTCTCTCATACGTACAAGCAAGGTTTCAAGAGAGAAAGGGTTAGGGTTTGAAGACAAACTTAAGAATTCTTCCAAGCTACTTCAAGGTTCAAAACTTCCACGTATGTAAGGATAATCAAAACATGGATTCTGTTCTTCCATGTAACCCCTAACTCGAATTGATGAAGTTGTGAGTAAATTGAGTCTCCCATGAGTGGTTCTTGAAGGTTTTGCTTAAATTCAAATGTATTTCTACGTAATCTTGCATGGATTATTGCTTTTATGGATTAAATACTTGAATTAGATGATTTTGCCATACTACATGAACCCTAACATGATTTCTTATTATTTTCACATATTTTACTTACAGAAGCAAGCATGAGCATAATTTGAGCCCAAAGAGTCTATGGAATCCCTAATTGCTTTAATTCTACATTTTTTCTCCTAAATGCTATGAGTTATAATGATGCATGTTTGAGTCCTTATGAGTCAAAAATTGAACCTAAATGGTGTAACCAAAGGGGTGATAGTTGATGTGATGAGTTGAGTTAATAAATGTCCAATGAGACTAGATGAATGAGTTAACCATAGGGTGATGTATTATGAGTATATTGAGTCTAGGGAGGAGTATTGAGCAATGAATTGAGTAAGAGTAAGTCCAACTCAAACTCAATAACTACGTAGCTGGCGTAGGAGAGGATTGAACCATAAAATTGGACATTTTCTATTACCCCAAAAGAGGACTTGATGTTACTAATTTTCGATCCACTGATGGATGTCTTATACCCCAACAAGGTATTGGATGAATGAGAAAATGATATCGCTTCATTGTATCATCACTAGCTCATAGGTGATGGTTGTCGATTAAAGAAACTCATAAATAGGATTGATAGTACTTTGAATGGATGTGATGTAAATGATAGATGAGTAGTCATTATCTACGTTACATTCTTACCTTAGACTCTTGACATGATAATTGAGTTCCCTATTTCTTGAGTTGAGCTATTTAAGTTGATGTTATTCTTCCTTTACATGTTTCTTTCTGCCATTTAACATACTCATACATTCCACATACTAACGCCCATTTGGGCCTGCATCTTTTCATGATGCAGAAACAGGTACTAGTGGTCATCAACAGGCGCATTATTGAGGACCTATTTGCCTTCAGCTGATTGGTGAGCCCTCCTATACTTTCGGGGGATATCATGTTTCCGCTCTAGCTTTGAGTTTTAGACGTATTTCATTCTACTTAGTGGTAGTAATGGATTTGTCATTGACACCATTTAGTTAGATGTTTTAGAGGCTTCATAGACTAGACTATTGATGTGATTGAATTATGTTTTGACTAGTTTCCTTTGTACTAGTTTTTCTTAATTGATGGATAGACTGTTTGGTCTTTGGGCTTTGCTTATCAATTTTTCACTACTTTTTATACAGTAATCTTTATCATTGATGTCTTCCGCTATTAGATTGTGATTGAACAAATATGATGAGGCCGAGTGGTTCACTTGGAGACTAGCAATAGTCTCTGAGTGTCGACCACGCCAAGGGTACGCTCCTGGGTGTCACGACCCAACTCCAGGGTCATGACTTGTGCCGATTAGGCACTTAACCCACTATCAGATCAAAAATAAATTCCTAAGTTAAGCTTACGAAATTCTACCGAAATTTCGGCAGAGTTTCCTCTGTTTCTATACCCT
>JAPFFP010115424.1:0-18201 GCA_026153255.1 Solanum medicagineum | reverse complement strand
AAAGGTGGCTTCTTATATTTTTTTCAATACAATACTTTCAAAAGGGAAAGTTACTTTACCCTTTCACAGAGAGAGAATACAGGGCCGTGCCCTAAAATTCACCGACGGCGGCGATTCGTCGGAATCGTTCACTTGATATTACCAAAAAATTGTAATCTTTTCTAGTGTGTAGCATGTAGAACGGTAAGTTAAGTTTACCAAACCCTTTGATCTAGGCGAGAGGTAAATTTTATTATGTGATTTGATTCATCCTTCAGTGTGACATTACTAACCCTTACCTATTGTTCCAGTACAACCTCCCTTGATTCAGTTCGGTTGATTAGACGAGAGGGATCATATTGAATCCTGTTAATTAATCTCTTTTCCCATTCATTACTATAGGATTACGGGCTGTACAAACTTCTACAGCCCATACCTGGGCTTCAGCCTTTATTCTTCAAAAATCTGCTATCACTTCTACGAGAACTTTTTACGGGCGGTATTCATACTTACAGCCAGTATAGGGCTTTTTCCGACAGCTTTTCAGAAACTTGTCCAATTCTGATCCTCAAGGCATGAAACCTAATCTACAACTCATATAATATTTTACGGCTCGTCTAACAGTTCGTAGATACAATTTCAGAAATATATGCCCTTTACTGGATCTTAACCCCGAAACCATTCTACGGCTTGTGAAAGTATCCATGGCTTATAGAATGTTTCGTACTTCTTTAAAAATTCAGCATCTGCAACATTATGCCCAAAATCGTGCTTAATTCTGTAATCTTGAAAAATAAACATTAAAACACATTGAACCCACTAACATTGCTTTGAGAGCACATAGAATTTCAAGTTTTAAGCATCAAAAGTGTTGTATTTTGATAGCACATCAACATCCTCAACTTAAAATTGTTGTTTGTCCTCAAACGATGGACTTAATCTACATTAGCAGTAAGGTAACACACAGACCTCAATCTAATGGTATACATCATCTGCAAATCAAGCACAAATACCCACAATAACTCATCAATGAATATTAGATAGTCATCAAACAATCCAATGCAGATCAATACATGCGATAGCGCAACTATGACAAGTAAGGTAACCACAGATAAGCAACAATCACTGAAATAGCCTATAATCAACAGAGTAATGCAAGTGCCATTACAAAAACAAGTCTCATATCCCACTCATGATCGTATTTCGGATTCGATGCTTGGGACTAAACAAAACCACTCACACTCACAATAGATATTTAAACACTGCGCTAAATACTATATGCTTGCCCCTATACTCACAACTATGACCTTCTATTACATGGACTAGGATCACTATAAGACTTTCTTGGCTTGTAACGTAGGCTTAGGGGGCTTTGGTATGATGTATTAGGAACAGAGTAAGTAACGGCCTTCCTTGACACTTTGTTATTCTACACTTTTGCCCTGCCAACATTGTCGTTTTTCAATTCATTCTCTGTTTCTCCTATTTTAAGCTTTTCTGGGTGCCTTACTCTCATTTGTATGTCATTGCCTTATATTTCACATTCTTTCTCTTTTTAGCTCATTATTTAGGCATCTATTCATTTTTCTTGTACCCATAGCACATTTTTTTTTCATGTATCACTAGTTTCACCCTATTTAGTGTGATTACCCTTACACCAACCACCCTCAACTTAGACTTTTGGCCTAAGTTGAGGTGCACAATATCTAAACTATGAATCAGGGTCACTCTTGGTAGCCTCACTCAACTTAAGGTTTTTGCGTCAGTTAAGGTGCACAATATTCAAGGAAGGACCAGGGCCATTTTCAGGATTTCACATTCAACAAGGCTAGGTTACTTAAGTTTTTACAAAAGAAAAGGGTACATGCAAAGCTTAAATAGTGGGATTAAAGGATACATTAAGCATTTGGTTGATCATTTAGGCTAAGTGGACTAATATGAACAATGGCCTAAGATCCTTTCCTAACCAACTAACATATAGTCTAAGAGTAACAGGACAAGTTCTGAATTGAAACACAGTATAAGAATTAAGCAAAGAAAGATCACACACACATGGAACTGTACACTATCAACATAGACTTTTAGATTGGGCTTTTTATCAAAATTAAACCTCATTTATCAGAACAAGCACTGTCAAACATCAAATTCACATGGTTGTTATCAAGACTACCTAACAAAAATTTGATGGTATCATTTATCACAAGAAACTAACATATGTCATAGACTTTAGCACTTCATGCTACTACCACTACCTATACATGCTAAACGTGCTGGTTCAATAGAAAATAAATGTCCTTAGGAAAGAACATAGGCAAGAATTTTCCTTGGACTCAAAATTTAGGATAGTTAAAGGCCGTAGTTACATGGACTTCATAATGTCTATAACTAGCCACACCCCATAAAAAAAAGTTTGCATTGTCGTCAATGCACAAAATATAATAATATCAGAGCATAGGGGTCATAAGAAACATACTGGACGCCTAAGCATCAGTATCCACCTTCGGTTGCGTCCAAAGCAATGCCTAATTTATTATCCCTGCACAACTTGGACTACTTGGGTAGTTAGACTTCACCAAGTGTCCATGCTTCCACTGTTTTCACTTCTTTAACATTTCCAAGATGTAATTAGACTTTTTGGCCATTTACTTTGAATTTTTCGTCATTCCTCTTTTCTAACTCAATCACCCTATGGTCGAAACATGTGATACTCTGAAAGGCCCCAACCATCTGGACTTTGAGTTACTCAGGGAACAATTTCAATTTGGAATTGTGTAGTAACACCAACTCCCCTGGTGCAAACTAGCGATTATCAATACAACAATTATGGTGAAACTTCATTCTTTTCTTATACAGGCTTGAGCTCACATATGCCTTCAAACGGAACTCATCAAGCTCGTTCAGTTGCCTCAGTCTTGAGTTTGCCACATCGTTCTAGTCCAAATTCAAATTTTTGAGCACCTACATCACCTTGTGCTCAAGCTCCACCGATAAGTGAAAGGCTTTAACAAAGACAAGTTCGTAAGGAGACATACCTGTGGGAGTCTTAAATGCAATCTGGTATGCACACAATGCATCATCAAGCACGAATTTAGCATCCTTCTCAAGTAGTTTGCACAAGGGTTTTGCAATCATTGAGAAGTCCTTTATAAAGTGCGTGTACAATCCTGCATGACCTAGAAAACTTCTCACACCCTTGATCGAGATGGGTGGAAGAAGCTTCTCAATCACCTCTAGTTTAGCTCTATCCACCTAAATGCCTTTGATCGAGATTTTATGCCCCAACATAATGCCTTTCTTTACCATGAAGTGACACTTTTCCCAATAGAACCAAATGACATTCTTCACATCTGTGAAGCACCACATGCAAATTCTTCAAGCTGTCTTCGAATGAGTCATCAACCACACTAAAGTCATCCATAAATACCTCGATAATGTCTTTCTCCATATCTGAGAAGATGGACATCATGTATTTCTGGAATGTTGCTAGTATATTATACAACCCAAATGACATGCTTTTAAATTCAAAGGTGCCATTGGGACATGTGAATATTGATTTCTTTTGGTCTTTGGGAGAAATAGAGATCTGATTGTAGCCCAAGTAATCATCAAGAAAGAAATACCAGCCCTTTCTTGCTAAGCGGTGTAGCATCTGGTCTATGAATGATATAGGGAAGTGTTCCTTTTTAGTTGTTGTATTGAGCTTCCTATAGTCCATGCACACCCTCCAACCTGTGATTGGTCGCATGAGGATCAACTTATTGGTAGCATTTAGGACCATAGTGATATCTCCCTTCTTTGGAACACACTGGATCAGGCTCACCTATTCACTATCAGCGATTAGATATATCACACTTACGTCTAACCACTTGATGACTTCTTTGCACATAACCTCTTGTATGGGTAGGTTAAGATGCCTTTGTGTTTAATACTCGATTTATAGTCCTTGACTAGCTCAATTTTATGAGTGCACACCCCAGGGGATGCCAATGATGTCACAATTATCCATTTGAGAGCCTTTTTAAACTGCCTAAGCACCACAATTAATGCATTCACCTGTTCGTCATTAAGATCTGTAACAACAATGATTGGCAAAATGTTGTTAGCACCAAAAAAATGCATATCTCATATAGAAAGAAAGAGCCTTCAATTCCAACACTAGTGATCCTCAATAGATGGTTTAGTGGATGGTGACTCTTGATTTTTCAAGTCCAGTTTGAATTTAGCTTGGCCTCTTGTGAAACCAGATACCCCTAGGGCTTTTACTGTCTCCTCATAGTTTAGTATGCCATTACTCTCAAAATTTATTAACATTGTCTCTAGAGAGTCAACGCCTAGACTTTCTTCAATTGGCACCTCTGGTTTCACCTCATCAACGCTCTTAATGACAAAGACTACCTTCAAATCATTGTTCTTAGTTGTATGTTGGCAGACATTGAAGATGACCACATCATTACCCTATCTGAACTTGAGTTGACCCAACTCCATGTCCACTAGTGCTCGTCTAGTGGCTAAGAAGGGCCTCCCCAAGATGATTGGGACTTCAAAGTCAACCTCACAATCAAAGATCACAAAGTCTGCGGGAAAGATGAATTTTTCTACTTTGATGAGGACGTCATATAACATCCCCATAGGCTTTGATTATGTTCACACTCCAATAAGAAAGCGGTCGTTGTCAGTAATTAACCTAACCAGAGGTTAGGGTCGAATCCACAAGGAATACAAGGCTTGACTACAAGACTTCACTACCAATTATTTCAAGCTTTCATAACTACAATCTCTAAATGCATGAATTTGATATAACAAGAAATCAGCGGCTATCGGGGGGGGGAGGGCGGATTGTGATTCAAAAATAAAATAAAATAAATGCTAAACTATAATGCTAAAAAATACTCAATTTTAGGGACAACTTGGGAAACGTGTTCCCCATGGTTCGTTGACTCAATTTCCCTAGATAACATAACAACAATTAGAGAGACGCATGCAGGACGGTAACGTAGGTTCTTCGAGCCCTCTTGTGAAGGTGAAGGTCGAATATTCAAAAGCAAATTCTATGTTCTAAAATCTAGAATCTTGTAATAAAACCCTAAATTAATGTATTTATAGTGTTTACATACAAACCCTAAAAATGACATAGAAAAGATAGCTGACAGCTGGTACGTCTTGCAGGTACGACTCGAGGTGACCTACGAGTCGTAGTCGGGGTCTTGTATCAGGTTCTTGGCATCTTGGACTCAACTGGTACGACCCACTGGTACGAGTCGTTGCTCGGGCTACGAGTTGTATGTTCCTCTCGTAATCTAGGCATTCAGTTTATGGTCTAACATTTTGACTCTCTGATTCCTGCTACGAGTCCACCCATACAAGTCATAGTGAGACTTACGACTTATAAGGTGACCTCCACTTAGAAAATTTTTGATTTTTGGTCTCTATTTCTTACTACGACACACCCTACGACTCATAACTTGGGCTACAACTCGTAGGTGAGCTCGTATATCCTATGATTCAGTAAAATCTGCAACTTTTCTTCAAAATCATGCCAACCTAAATTTTTCTACAAGAATAACACAAAAACACATAAAAACCATAAAAGCGGCATTAAGAACTCACAAAATCTCTTGTTTTAGGCATCAAATGTGTTGTATTTTGATAGTACATCAATACCCTCAACTTAGAATTGTTGCTTATCCTCAAGCGATGACTCAATCTACGCAGACAATGAGAAATACATAGAGCTATTCCAATGACATATACATCATTCACTCTAATCCAGGTACCCAACTATAATTTTCAAAATCAGATTGCGAAGTTACTGAGCATAACAAAACATGATGATGAGTATGGTAACCAACTATAATAGGTTAAGGGGTATCAACCATCCACAATCATTGGTAAAGCCATATGCTAATCAAGTAGTGTAAATGCCCTCACAGAAAGAAGTCCCTTATCACCACTCAAAAAACATTTAGAATTCAGGGACTGAGGAAGTATTCTCATTCTCATATTTGAAATTAATGCATATTGACTAACACCATAGGCTTGCCTCTACACTCATCTTCTGGCTTGGTGATTAAGTGGATTTGGATCATTTTAGGACTTATGGGCTTGTAATATAAGTTCAGGGGACTTTGTTATGGCATTTTGGGCAAGTAGTGACTAAAAGCTATCCTTGAACCATGTCTACCAACACTTTTTGCTTTCATAACCCAACCTTTTTACAATAAATCCACCCTTATTCTCATGTTTCAAATTTTTTCTTGAGTGCTTTCTTTCTACTTTTAGTTGTTCCTTATTTCTGAATTCAGTTATTGCTACTTTTTTTCAATTCAAGGCACTTTTCTTTTCTTTTTCTTCACTCGGCTCATGATTTTTCATTTCTTTCTTTATTTCCGAACTAACCACCCCATTGTCATTACTTTACCACAATAAAGGTAACCCTCAACTTAGGCTTTTAGCTAGATGAAGTACACAATATCTACTCCTCAAACCAGGGCCACAACTTGTAGCCTTCCTCAACTTAGGCGTTTAACCTCAATTAAGGTTCACATGTCCAAGAATAGACCAGGGCCAATATCAAAGTATTTCATTAAACAAGGTAAGCTAGCAAGGTGTCAAGAAATAATGGGTACATTAGTGGATAAAAATTTGGAACAAGGGATTCACTCACTCATTTGGTGGGTCATTTAGGCCAAAAGTGGGTTCACTCAAAGAACAAAGGCCTAAGATCCTTTCCATATCAACCACATTAACAAACCAATTCTTATAGTACTAAGGCAAGTTCTGAGTCCATACAAGATGCATGAACGCGGAAAAATAAGCTCACAACACATATGACATTGCACCTACAATCAAGTATAGATTCACAATTCATGCTTCAAGCTCAACTGACCTTCACATTATCAGAACAAACATTGCCAGATACCCAAAATGTATGAATGCATCAATAATCACAATCTCAAAGAAATTTTGAGGGTACCCATTTTTCATGAAAACTTTCAAAAGCATCAAAATATTATGTATATGCAAATAGATAACACTACTATGAATTTACACATTATCTACACTACCTAAACATGACGGTTCAACAGAAAAGTAATCATCCACAAGGAAAAAGAATCACGGCAAGAAAATCTTGGGATCAAAAATGGGGGAAGTTATGGACTTGAGGCTACTCAGACTTCACCTTAATCCATAACTTCTCACACCCCACCAAAATAGGACACTTTGTCCTCAAAGTAAAGACAGGAACAAAACACAAACAAGATAACGTAGGAATATATTATATACACATACATTAAAAACTAAAAACTAACATCCAGAATATAAGTAAAACAACATCCAACCATAAAAATGTTCAAGCATATCTAAAAACCAACATACCAAAAAGATTGTCTATCAATAGAACAAAGTATCCAAAATGATAAAATAAGAAATGGTGTCAAAACAAGTCAAACATCATGGTGCGTCAAGCACCAGTCTCTGGCTGGTCTGTGGGGTCCTGGGGCACTATCTCCTTCGTGGCAGTACCTTAGCTACCCTCTCCATATGGGGTGTGTTGTGCTTGATCTCTCTGAATAGTCGCCAACAATAGCGACTCCTGCACCACCTCCTCGGGTATGGGCTCCACCTCTAGTCTTGGCCTCTTCTGAGCCGGCTCTAGATCATCATCATGCTCAAGGGGCCTCTTCCCATGGACGTCCGGACGGTCGGCTAGCCACTCGAATGCCTCATCGCCTACCGGTACCACCTCTGAGACTACAACAAGGGCTGCCAACATCTGCAATGGATCGGCCTTGAACTTGGCCAACTCCTGTGTTACTGCACTCATGTCAACAGGCCGAGCTCCCTCAAGTCTCCACTGGACTCTCGCCTCAAAAGCATCTACTTAGGCATCTACCGCTCTGACTTTCTCATCTATCAATGCACGAGTGAATGCCTTCAGCCTCTCCTCCAACTTCCATACGGTCTGGTCAACCTAAGGTCTGACCCGTGCAGAAAGAGCCTGAAGTCTGGACTCCACCATAGCCAGCCTGCATAATAATTCCTGAAAAGCAACAGTAGAAGTAATAGAATCAACTTGTAATTTAGTTGTTGTTGGTGCTGGTGCACTGGAGGATAGTGTGGACTCGATCTCCATAGCTGGTGTGGGCTCTATAGTAACTAGAGTAGTGCCAGTAGCAGTTGGAGGTACACTCTAAGTTGGAGGCTCTACTTGGAATGTATCTGGGATCAGAGAGGAAACTACAGTCTGTAGGGCCACCGGGTTCTCATCAACCTTTATCGGGCTGGGGTCCATGGTGTGCAAGGCCTCTACATGTGGATCCCAGTGCAAAGAAACATGCACACCTACCTCACTACACAGACGATGTATTAAGATGGGAAATGGTAATGACGTTTGAGTATAAATCGCTGACTCATGGATCTATTCGTCCATGACTCATGCCCAATTAATATCGTAACTAGCCAGAATGCTAGATAGTAGTACATCCCTCTCCAGGGTGATCACATTATCTGTAAATATAGGCTTGATGCACCAACAGATAATAGACCACCAAAACTTTGCTCTAAATAAGAGGTAGGATTTCACGATCAGAGCAGTGTGGTTTGTGACCCACATAGGTTCCACACCCTCCTCGCATATATGGCTGGCTATTTACCTGAGCAACTCTGTCCTTATATCCACATTCTTCTCACTCACCACTTTTCTCATCTTAGTAATTTTAGCATCATACTCTACGGTGGAACAATGTACTATGTAGTTTGGCCTGAACGAAACCTTCCTGATAGTCTCCTCTGAAATATCAACAACTTCACCCTGCACTAGAACTTCTCGCAACCTTAGCTATTCTATGGGCTTCTTTCCTCGAGGCAGATCTTGGAGAATAGTGGCATAATAGGTAGCATAAAATTCCCAAACTAGATGAGGGGCATACTTGTGCAACTTTTGTGACAGTTATGCAAGTCCGTGACAGTTGATCTCTATATCTAGGTCAGGTACTCTACTCAATCCGAAATCATTAAGTCTCGATTCCTCATGAAATTGCTGAACCGACCTTCTTGGACCCTTTGGTTTTAACCCTTTGTCATATATTTCTTGCATGTCTAGAAAACACCATCTAGTATTCGAGGATCCCTGTAAGTGACAGTGGTAGTAGGATCCGCCAGAGATTGAGAACTAATTTCCTCAAGTTGGATATGAGATATCTCAATGGACTCCATTCTGAAAGTGATGACCATCATCTGACCCCTCTTCATTTCCCTCCTCTTTAGACTGAGAAGGACTAGTAACTTCCATTGGTATTCATGCAGTATGGGTTTGAGTCAGAGACACATTTGTCTCGGGGGGTATCTGGACTCTGTAAACTTCCATAGAGCCCTCAGATGTTTCATCATCAAAGGGATCATCACTCAACTATATCCTTTGAGCTTTAGTAGCCGCTTTTCCATCTTTTGGAGCCATATTAGACCTTAGATCGGGTCACCATCAGTTGAAGGTGAGGGATAGTGATATTCCGAAGATAGCCTTTAGGACAAGGTATGGCCATTTCGAGTTCTTGGTCATGTCCTTTGTGTTGACTAATGCACCCGCAGCTTTCATGAATTTGATTAACAAAGTATTCACACTGTATCTTGACATATTTGTGATTGTATTTATTAATGACATCCTGGTGTATTCTTAGGATGAAGAGGAGCATGCCAACCATCTTACAGTGGTGTTGCAAACTCTCACAAACCATGAATTGTATGCCAAGTTTTCAAAGTCAGTGGCCTTCCTAGGTCATGTTGTCTCGGTGATGGTATTAGAGTGGATGCCCAGAAGATTGAGGCGATTAAGAATTGGCCCAGACCAAACTCTCCTACCGAAATAAGGAGTTTCCTGGGGTTGGCAGGCTACTATCGTAGATTTGTTGAGGGTTTTTCTTCCTTCTCTACACCATTGACCAAACTAACTTAGAAAAAGGTCAAGTTTCAGTGGTCCGACGATTGTGAGAAGAGTTTTTAGGAGTTAAAGACTAGATTGACTACAACTCCAGTGTTGACTTTGCCCGATGGGATAGAAGACTTGTGATATATTATGATGCATCCAGAGTTGGACTGGGTTGTGTACTAACGCAGAGAGGAAAGGTGACAGCCTATGCTTCCAGACAACTTAAGATTTATGAAAAGAACTATCCGACTCATGATCTCGAATTTGCAGCAGTGGTGTTCGCACTCAAGATCTGTCGCCACTACTTGTATGGAGAGATGCAGATGTGTTCACTAACCACAGCTTGTGATATGTTTTCATTCAGAAAGAGCTCAACCTGTGGAAAAGGATATGGTCGGAGTTGCTCAAGAATTATGACATGAGCATTCTCTACCATCCAGGTAAGGCTAACATTGTTGTTGATGCTCTTAGCAGGTTGTCCATGGGTAGCACCGCCCACGTGGAGGAAGAGAAGAAAGAATTGGCTAAGGAAGTTCATAGATTGGCTCGAGCAGGAGTGCAACTTGAGGAGAATAATGAAGGCGGGTCAATGTTTAGAATGGGTTTGCTTCATCCTTACCGTCAGAGGTGAAGGAAAAGCAAGACCAAAACCCCGTCTTATTCCAATTGAAAGAAGTTGTTCATAAGCAAACAATGATGGTTTTCTCCAAAGGGGAAGATGGGGTGTTGAGGTACTAAGGTGGATTGTATGTTTCCGATGTCGATGGTGTTCGAGAGAGGATCATGGCCGAAACTCATAGATCCAGATATTCCATCCATCTTGGCTCTACCAAGATGTACCACGACTTAAGAGAACTCTGCTGGTGGAATGGAAAGAAGAAGGACATCGCCAAATTTGTCTCTAAGTGCCCCAATTGCCAACAGGTCAAGGTTGAACATTAAAGTCCTTGTGGTTAGGTCAAAACTTTGAAGTTCCAGAGTGGATGTTAGAGATGATCAACATGGACTTTATTTCCGGTTTACCGAGGTCCCAAAAGCAACATGAATCAATATAGGTGATCATGGATAGGATGACTAAATCAACCCACTTCTTGGTAGTCAAGACCACTAATACGCTGAGTAATATGCCCGATTATACATCTGTGAGATTGTGAGATTGTGAGGTTGCATGGGGTTCCCTTATCTATCATCTTGGACAGAGGAGCTCAATTAACCTCCCAATTTTGGAGATCTTTTTAGAATGGATTGGATACGAAGGTGAATCTGAGTACAACCTTCCATCCTTAGACTGATGGACAGGCAGAGCACACTATTCAGACTTTGGAGGATATTAAGAGCGTGCATTCTTGACTTTAAGGAAAAATGGGACGACAACTTTCCATTGATCGAATTTGCGTACAACAATAGTTATTATGCCAGAAAACCGATGGCCCCTTATGAAACTTTGTATTGAAGGAGATGTAGATCACCGATTAGGTGGTTTGAAGTTGGTGAAGCTGAATTGATTAGGCCTAATCTTGTCCACTAGTCCATGGAGAAGGTGAAGTTAATTCGAGAGAGGTTGAAGACTGCACCAAGCTGCCAAAAGTCTTACACTGACATAAGGAGAAGGGACTTGGAGTTTGAGGTGGATGATTGGGTGTACTTGAAAGTGTCTCCGATGAAGGGTGTCATAAGTTTTGGTAGGAAGAGGAAGTTGAGTCCACGCTATATCAGACCCTACCTAATTGTGAGGAGGATGGGGAAGGTCGTCTATGAGTTGGAATTGCCATTCGAGTTAGACAGGTTCCATCCGGTATTCCACGTTTCAATGTTGAAGAAATATTTGGGAGATCCGACCTTGGTGATCCCTATTGAGAGCATAAGGGTAAATATAGCCTATCCTATGAAGAAATTCCAATCCAAATCCTTGATTGACAAGTTCATAAGTTGAAGAATAAACAGATCGCCTCCATCAAGTTCTATGAAGGAATCAATTCGTTGAGGAAGCTACATAGGAAGCTGAGGAAGCCATGAATAACAAATGCCCGCACCTACTCATGCCATAACCCTACCATTACTCATCATTTGAGGATGAATGATCCCAAGGGGGAGATAATGTAACATCCTGTGAAATTACCAAAATGCCCCTAGAATATAATCATGCGCATAACACGTATTCCCAAGCTCCGATGGGAAATCTGAGACTAGATTTGCGATCAACGCGAAAAACTGAGTTAGAAAATGGCTCGACCCGATATTAGAGCAACCGGGTTGAAAATTAATTTCGCTAATTAAATAGAAAACAGTTTCAGTCTGCGCCCCTGGCATAACGCAGACAGAACGTGGACAGACACTTTTGTATTTTTTAAAAAAATTTTGATGGGAAGATTAAAATTCGTTCAGAGAAATTTTTGGGGGAAAATACACTGGTGGCGCGTCGCAGACCAGTGCAAAATTCGTGAAAATTTTCTTTTAATTACGGGAAGAGCCTTTTGGTCATTCCCCACCCTATCCTAAGTCCAAAAATATGTTGAAGAATTATTTTATTCGTATTAAGGGTTTCAAAACACATATTTTCCTTATTCCTATATGAAGAAATCTTGAGAGAGAAGAAAAGAAAGCTTGGGGGATTGCAAAGTGTGGATCAAGTTCTCGAAGAAGATTACCATAATCTTCATTCCAGGTATGTAAAGGCTATCCAAAACATGGGATTATTCTTCCATGTGCCCCATTGAGTGTAGTAGGTTTCTAGTTGAAGGTGATGAGTTTTTTCTGTAAAATTCTTGAATGTTCTACTGAGAACAATTTTTAAATTGCATATATTTTCTTAAATTGATGTTCATCATAACTTTAATTAACTATTTAAGTGAATTATTTGTATGATTTTACAAACCCTACATGATCTCCTTATTAAAGACTTCAAAAATGAACCTAGAGGTTGATGTATAAAGCCATGATGACATAAATATCCTTGGTTATTATAGTCTGAGTTGTTAATTGAGTTAGCATTGACGATAATGTTGATGGAGTTGACTGAGAGTAAGACTGAAATGACCTGGAAAAGTGCCCGAAAACGTGCCTCGGAATGCGTAGAATTTTAAATTCCATATATCTCAAAATCCATTTGTTATTTTGAAAATCCAACTTCATATTCGTGATCGGGGGGTCAAATTTAGGTGAAAAAGGGTCTAACCCCAATTTAAGATCGAAAGATTAGAATTTATGATTTTCGAAAGTACAATTTCCAGAAAGCAGTATGTGCCACTTCCACGACGTGCACTAGTGTATTTTTGTGACTCCTTTTTTTTAGTTTGTCCAAAATTTTCTAAATGTTGGGCCTAAGTGTTCTCAAACATGTTTTTACCTATACTTAGCCAAATTTCACTCCCATATCATCCTAAACATTTCCCAAAACTCACTCAAACACTTAATCTGATTTTCACTCCCCAAACTGAAGTTCGAAACCCTCATCACAAGCTAAGGTAATCCTTCAAAGGTTCTTTTTCAAGCTTTAAGTCTCCATCTCCAGCTTCACTAAGTTCATCTCTAAGCCAAGGTATGTGAGTTTCTTTCATGAGTTCCTTTAACCCATGATACCCAAGCCCCCTTTTACTCAAATTGCATGATTTAAAGTTGATTTACAAATGGGTCTTGTATCCTATGAAATTTACTGCACACTATGTTAAAGCTATGTAAAGTTGTGACTGTTTTGCTATGTTTTGAGCTATAAATCTTGGAACTATTATAAGATTTGATGAGGGGTCTTGACGTATATTGATTGAGGATATTGCAAGGTATTGATTGATGGTTTTACAAGGATTTTCTTGGATGATTGCATCTCTATATTTCATGGTTTTATACTAGCATTACACACCCTCTAAGTGTTTGATAAAATGTCCAGATATGGTTTCTTGAGGAGTTGAAGGTCCAAAACATGAGATATGAATGACTATATGATGATGAAATGAGCTTATGTATATGATATACTCTATATAAAGTGTTGCATTAGACCATACCCTATCCAGGGGGACAAGAGCTCGAGTAACCATGTTGGGGGTTTATACTTATCAACCATGTGAGGGGTTTATACTTTGTCACCATGTTGATAAGGTATGATTATTATCAACCATATGAGGGGTTTATACCACACAACCACCAAGGGGTTAGTACCTTAAATAGCTAGCTTAGTCTCTTCTACACATATGATATCCTATATGAGCATGAGTTACTTAAGCATGTTTTACTTAAGCATTGATCATACATGCCATATTGTTATATTATGCCTATTGCTTAATACTATGCATTTTAATTATGATGCCTACCTATTGTTGCATTGCATCCTACATACTTAGTACATTCAAACGCACTAACGCATACTCTTGCCGACATGATATCACCATGTAGGAATCGGAGCCCAAGTTGATCCTCCTCCTCCACGTGGCTAGTTCGGTGCTACTCAAGCTAGTTGGTGAGTCCTCCACTTTGGGGACCTTAGTCTACTCTCTCTGTTTCTATGTATTTGAGGCACTCTTCTTTATGTTCTATTTGGCTATGAGGGTGAGCCCGGTTGCTTTGTCTTGGCCCTCACTATTATCTATATAGTAGAGGTGGTTGTTGGACATGTTTGTATCTATGATATGAGTTGACTCTTGTGTCTTGACTATGTTATTATGCAAGCCTTTTCCCTTAGCCTCGATTTCCCTTAGCCCCGGTTTCCCCCAAGGATATGTGATGATGGTCTAAGCAGCTTTCTTGGGGTTCCTTCGGGTTCCCCTTTCACCGTGTCACGTCTATGCCCTAGGATTAGATCGTGAAAAGCTTGGTATCAGAGAACTTGGTTGATAGATACCTGATTCCAACCCACTGTGTCGATTAGAGGCCTATTCATGTTTGTGAAATGCGTCATGACTATAAGTAGGAGGCTATGAGGCGTTTTAGGAAATATTTCCCTTCTTCATGTTCTATGTCGTGCTATAGAAATGTAGCAAGTTTTCCCCCTAACAATTGTTCTTTGCATTTCTAGATCATGCCAAACACTCGAGGATAAAGGGCTCAAACTCCCGAGGAGTAACCAACCAACGGTGAGCTCCGGGATGCTCTTACTATGCTTGCCCAAGTGGTGGACAACCAAGTCAATCAAGGGGCCTAAGCCCCTCATGCTACTACCACGAGAGCTAGGGTAATAGACTTCATGAGGATGAATCCTCCGGTATTCTATGGGTCAAAGGTAGATAAAGATCCACAAGGATTTGTTGATGAGGTCTACAAAATATTGAATATCATGGGTGTTGGGCCAAATGAAGAGGCGGAGTTGGTGGCGTACCAATCCAAAGGGTTAGCTCAAGTATGGTATGATCAATGGAAGGGTAAGAAAAGGGGTTGGTAATGTGGTGCTCTGGGAGGAGTTCAAATTGGCTTTCCTTAACCGATTTTTCCCTCTTGAGATTAGGAAGCTATGTTGGTGGAGTTTATGAACTTAAAACAAGGTGCTTTGAGCGTGAGGGAGTATACCCTCAATTTTAATCAACTTTTAAAGTATGCTCCTCATTTGGTGGCCAATCCTAGAACTAGGATGAATAGGTTCGTGATGGGGGTCTCCAACTTCGTAAGTGAAGAATGTCGGTTTGCCATGCTAATTAGTGACATGGACTTGTCTCGGTTGATGACATACGCTGAGCAAATGGAGGAGCAAAAGATGAGGAAGAGAAGAGGGCATGAGGCCAAGAGGGCCCGATTTGAGGGTAAATTAATAAAGGGTGCTAAATTTCGTCAAGGCCAAGTGCCTCCTCATGCTACTATTAGGGGGTTTGCCAATGACTTCCCTAGACCGCAAGGTGTTGGTGGGGTGGCTCCTGTTGATGTGTGCCCTAAGTGAGGAAGGAGCCATGGAGGCGCATGTTTGAAGGGTTCTAATGCATGCTATGAATGTGGGGAGTTTGGTCATAAGAAGGTAGATTGCTCAAGAAACCGTGGCAAGGTCCGGGGTGCTAATGTGGTTCCATTGGGGAGAGGTGGTCCTCAAGGTGGTGCCCCAAGACACAATCGATTATATGCTCTATATGGTAGGCAAGGGGTTGGTGAGGTCCCCAATGTTGTTACCGATATGTTCAAAATGTTTGACTTTGATGTGTATGCTTTAATTGACTCTGGTGCAACTGTTTTACTTTGTTACCCCTCTTGTTGCTAACTAATGTTCCATGTTATCCCCGAGTTGTTGCATGAGTCATATGAAGTGTCTACTCCTATTGGTGTCTCTATTGTTGCTAGGAAAGTTTATAGGAGTTGTCCAATTTGCATTTTGGATAAGTTGTTGCCTTGTAATCTTGTTGAATTAGACATGGTAGATTTCGATGTCATACTTGGGATAGATTGGTTGCATGTCTACTATGTTTCTATTGATTGTAGAACCCATAGGGTCAAGTTTCAATTTCCTAATGAACCCGTCCTTGAGTTGGAAAGTCAAGATGTGGTGGTCAAGGGTAGATTAATTTGATGCATTAAAGCCGATAAGTTGATTTCTAAGGGGTGTTTGTATCATCTTTCAAGGGTTAAAGATGTGGAGTCCAAAGTCCTTTCCATTGAGTTGGTCCCCATTGTAACTCGTTTCTTGATGTCTTACCAAATGACATTTTCGGTGTTCCTCCCGAAAGAAGGATAGATTTTGGCATAGATCTCCTTCTTAACACTCAACCTATCTCCATATCCCATTAGTGTATGGCCCCGGAGGAGTTGAAGAAGTTAAAGGAACAATTGAAAGATTCGTTGGAAAAGGGATTTATTAGACCTAGTCAATAACCTTGGGGTGCTACGGTGTTGTTTGTCAAAAAGAAGTATGGGTTATTTAGGATGTGCATTGACTACCGGCAACTCAATAGGGTCACTATAAGGAATAGGTGTAACACCTTAAACGAGGTGAAGAAGTGAGGTGCTTGTGGGACTTAGGAAGCTAGCAGGTGAGTCATCTACTTGCTTAGCTTAAACTTGCTAGCTAGACGGAGACGAGGCCTGACGTTGAATCCATCCAAGTCTAACTATAGATAAAGTCCGTGTTAAGGGTGTAACTTTAGCCCATGTTTGAGTATCATAAATGAACTTTATTTTCAGCCCAATAAGAATATAAAAAGGGCCCAAGTACATCACAACCCACTTGACTATGTGGGCCCAAACTAAGTGAAGAGAAATTAGGAAAATTGGCAGCCAAGGCCCATCAACTTTGAAACCCAATTAGGCGCAAGTGTGAGGGCCAAGCTACTACATAACCAGCTTATTAATATGTGGTCAAAAGCTCAAGAGAAAGTCGGCCAAAGATACATTTTAAAAGGGCTAAAAAACAGCCCCTTAAGTCATTTCACTTTGGAACAATCTTCAGCTTTCCTAAAGACTCTTTTTTCTCTTTACTTTACTTCCCAAGGTAGCCAATACAACCCTCTAGGGTTCTTGAAGGAAACCTGAATCTTGAAGGCTAAGGTAAGTGGAAACATCCATATATTTATTTTACTTATCCAATGACAAACAAGAAATATATACTAGTTATGCTTGCTAAATTGTTGGACAACATGTGTTCCAAAAGTTGTTGTACATTTTTCTTGTTTATTTGGAAGCTTTTCTCTTTTTGGTTGGATTGATTATGAAGGGATGCTACTGTTCTTAAATATTATTTGTTCTATAATGATGTATAAAGGCTGTTGCACCATATTTACTGTCTGCGAAAGTGAGTTCTTGTGTGATATCGTAATTGTGCTCATAATAGGAACTTGTTGGCCGATTGATTGAGGACTGTGGTCTCATGTACTCCATCTATTTTTAGGAATATTTTTGAACTGTTTTAGGACTAGTTTTATGTGTATATATGGCAGGGACAGTTTGGTTAAAGACGAAACAGGTTTTGGAATTGTCGATGTAAAAATGTAACGAAGGGATGCAATGTTATGCCGCCTATTTGTATGTTGCCTAGAATTATTATGTTTTGTGCTTTTTGGGCTGTTGTAAAACTGTTATGGTACTAAAATAGGCTGCACATGATATGTATATGAGGATGTGTATTAGAAAGTACGATTAGGGGCGAAAAGGTTGAATGAATACGCTCGGGTTTATAATTACCCGCTTGCTGCCCGTATGTTGCTTTCTATGAGATTGGGATGCCAAGATGTATCTACTGGCTGCTAATGCTAGTTTTATCACATACTATGTTGTAGATAAATATTTGGAGGAAGAGAAGGTTATATCGAGGTAATAGCGAGGTCGTACAGTGAGATATGTAAGGCTACTTGATTTCGTATTATTTGGCATGAAACATAGATCCCTCCTTGGCACAT
>JAPFFP010115413.1:0-18202 GCA_026153255.1 Solanum medicagineum | reverse complement strand
CGCTTCAGCTATATGGTGGAAGAATTCAGCTATCTGCTGGAAAGCAATATTCATAACCTGAGTATTATGGCTCATCTGAGGATGTAGGATAGGTCTTACACCTTGTTTTCCCACTTTAGACCCACTAGTGTAGGGGACTATTGATCCGAAAGGTGTTCACGAACCCGTTCTAGTGCATGGGGTTGGGAATAAGAATTATCTGATCCTTCTCGTGTTGTTTCCATAGGTCTATTAGAGGAAAATGCCATTATTTAATTTCTTCAAAAGGGAAGATCACATTGCATTTGGGACATATACATGATGCGTATGCACCCTACAAATACTGCGATAATATTAATTATGTAAATAAACAAACAACATAGCTTGTACGCTCTACAAAATAGACGAATATACAGGTAATTCACATCAAGAGTCCTAGAATCACAAGCCCGGGTTCTGATACCAACACTTGTGGCAACCCTCGCGGGAGGATGGCATTTCTACATGCTCTAGGCTTACATAACAATTACTAACATAGGAATATTTTAACACGTGACAAATTAATCATAATTAAGTAATGAATTCAAAATAGTTAAAGATATCAGATTTTGTTCTAAAGGTTGTTTAATTGATTTCTAGCTCAAGTTTTTGGCGTAAGTACCTCGCAAATAATTTAAACTACTATCTTGTGAGATATTTATATATTGCCTATACTATTGTAGCACGCTGAAAAGTATTACCAATGTTAAAGTACAAGGACATAACATTTACTAAGTACCTCGCAAGTAATTTAAACTACTATCTTGTGAGATATTTATATATTGTCCATATGCATACCATCTACATCATAAATGGATAGGACCGGTATCGATCAATCTCCATCAAATAGAAAGGAATCCATAACAAGGGAACATTGAAAGTAACGACCCATATACTGCTTCATAGTTCCTCAACATTTAGCATCTGAAAGACTTTGCCCAAAATCACGTCAAATCCTGTAATCCTGAAAAACAAACATAAAGCACATCAAATCCACCAACATCACTTTGAGAACACACAAAATTTCAAGTTTTATGTATCAAAAGTGTTGTATTTTGATAGCACATCAACACCCTCAATTTAAAATTGTTGCTTGTCCTCAAGATATGGACTCAATCTACATAAATAGTATAGTAACACACAAACCTCAATTTAATGGCACAGATGATCTCCAAATCAGGCACAGATACCTACAATAACTCATTTATACATATCAGATAGTTACTAAACAAACAAGTGTAGACCAATACATGTGACAATGCAACTATGACAAGCAAGGTACCCAAAAATAAGCAATAATCACTGAAATAGCATAGAATCAACAACGCAATGCAAGTGCCCTCACAAAAAGAAGTGTCATATCCTACTCATGATAGTATTTTCAGATTCTATGCTTAGAACTAAACAAAATCACACACATTCACAATAGATATTCAAAAAGTATGATCAATACCATATGCTATCCCTTATACTCATAATTACGATCTTCGACTACTTGGACTAGGATAACTATAGGACTTTCTTTGCTTGTAAGGTAGGCTCGGGGCCTTTGGTATGACGTTTTTGGGAACATAGTGACTAATGACCCTCCTTGAAATTGCATATTCTACACTTTTCCCTACCAACACTATCATTTTTCAACTCATTCTCCCCTTCTCCTATTTCAAGCTTTTTTGGGTGCCTTACTCTTATTTTTAGCTCATTGTCATCTATTTTCAGATTCTTTTTCTTTTTAGCTCATTATTTATGCATCTATTCATTTTCTTGCACCTATAGCAAATTCACGCCCCCTTTTCATGTATCACTAGCTTCCACCCTATTTAATGTGATTACTCTTACACCAGCCACCCTCAACTTAGGCTTTTGGCCTGAGTTGAGGTGCATAATATCCAACCTATGAACTAGGGCCAGTTTTGGTAGCCACCCTCAACTTAAGCTTTTTGCCTCAGTCAAGTTGCACAATATTCAAGGAAGGACCATGGCCAATTTAAAGATTTCACATTCAATAGGGTTAGGTTACTTAGGTTTTTACAAAGAAAGGGGTAAATGCAAAGCTCAAATATTGGGATCAAGAGATACATTAAGCATTTGGTTGGTTATTTAGGCTAAGTGGACTAATATGAATAATGACCTAAGATCCTTTCCTAACCAACCTGTATAGTCTAAGTCAGAGTAATAGGGCAAGTTCTAAATTGAAATGTAGTATCAGAAATAAGCAAAGAAAGGTCACACACACATGGCACTGATTACACTATCAACATAAACTCTCAGATCATGCTTTTCATCAGAATTAAACATTACTTATCAGAACAAGCACTATCAATCATCAATATCACATGGTTATTATGAAGACTATTTAACAAAAATTTGGTGGGTATTATTTTTCACAAAAAACTAACATATGCATAGACTTTAGTACTAAATACTACTAATACTACCTACATACCCTAAACAAGTCAGTTCAATGTCCTTAAGGAAAGAGCACAGGCAAGAAAATTCTCGGACTCAAAATTTGGGATAGTTATAGGCCATAGTTACTCAGACTTCACTGAGGTTGATAGCTACCCACACCTCATCGAAAAGAGTTTGCATTGTCCTCAATGCATAAAATATAACAATATCAAAGCATACTGGTCAAAAGAAACATACCTGGGCGCCTAAGCGCCAGTCTCTGGCTGTGACTGACCACCCTCAACTTGCCTAGTGGTCTTCAGAGTAACAACAATTTGTTCGAAGGGTCCAACACGCCTCATCCTCATAAACTCTCGTGTCTGTTATGCCTCCTCATCCTGCATGGAGTGAAGTATCACAAGCTCAAGCTGCTCCTCCTCTGTAATCCCTGCCTTTCGCCTCATAGCATCTAGATCATTAGTACAAGGCCGCTTCCTAAGGGAGCGGAGTGGTGTATCCTCAGGACCAAACAGATCAACAACCTCTTAATGGGATCCAACGAGAGAAGTACAAGCTTTGTTGGATCTCCGCCCGAATAGATGTCATGTCAGTAGGCCAGGCTGAACTGAGGCTTTGCTCTACTTGCCTCTCAAACGCATCGATGCGGCTATGTACTAATGTAATCCTCTCATGGATAATATCGGCTCAGTGTGTCTACATATGTGCCTTAGCCTTTGAGATGTCCTGGTGAACCTAAGGTCAATATTGCTATAACAACTGAGTCAACTAGGAGTCAAAATGTGCTTGTCTCTGTGCTAGGGCCTGAATAGATGTCCCTGACATATATACCATGTCAATGGGTAGAGATTGTGCGGGCACGACCTCTGGTGCAGTAGTGGGCCCCCTCCTTATTAGCATCGGCATGTGGAGACCCCTTAGTAGTGAGAGCAATAGCAGTGGAAAAATATGGAGGCTTAGATGGTGGCGCTGTGGCGAATATCTCTAGCACATGGACTGGAAGGAGTGATACTTGATAAAGAGCCACCAGATTCTCATCAACCTTTATCAGACTGATATCCAATGTCCTCTAAACCTTGATCGATGTGTCCAAGTGGTGAAGAATCTCCACCACCATCGCTATGTAGAGATGATATATGAAGCACGAAAGGGGATTGAGGTGGACCTCTACAGGGTCACTTCATGAATCTGCTCCACAATCAAGTGGTCCTATAATGCCCCACCTCTGATAAGTATGAAATGTTCCAGAAAAGAGTCCTAAAAATCTTCTGAAGTGCCAGTTGTTACGAAGGGTTCTACAAGCCGTAAAAAGTTCTATGGGTCGTAAATGGTGCTCATGGATTGAAGGTCAGATTTAGTGAAATTTGAGATTTTTAGGGATTCAATACATGATTTATCAGATGACCCATGAAATGAATTATGAGACGTAGTTCAGGTTGTAGAAGGCGATTCAAAGAAAGGTTTCCGAGTCTCCAAAAAGGCATGAGATGAGACCCTATCTACAGCCCGTAAAATGGACCATGAACCATAAACGAGGTCTTGTGGTCTTCTTTAGTGGCTTTATAGGGGAAGTTCCAAGCCTTCCTAATCCCATAATAGCCTGATCTAACCTCTCCATGACCCATCATGCATTTCCATGACCCCTTCCCATTAAGTCAAGTGCAAACGATACTAATCGCCTAAGTTCTAGCATGAGTTCGCATATGTGTCAACTTCAAATTATCACATCTCTTAGCACATATAGAATTAGATTCTTTATACCTGCCAAATGAAAGCTTTTTGAATTATTTTTCTAATGCAATTGGTTTCACCTCATTTGTAGTTCGGACTAAGAAGTTATGCCCATTTTAGTGAAGCATTGTCAAGCTGTCAATTTATACGACCCACTTTATGGGCCGTGGATTGACTTATGGCCCGTAAATAGGCTTTCATGAAACTGTCTGGCCAATTTTAAAAAGGATATTTTAGCCCTTTCCTGACACCTTAATCCCAATCCCATGTTGTTTTGACTTCCCACACGCACTATATCATTCTAAAACTCCCCCAAATGACCCTAATCCTAAACCATTCTTCAAAACCTAATTTCCAAAAATCTTCTCAAGTTCCCCAAGGTATGCCATTACAGATAAGGCAAGGATTTCAGGTTTCCTCATTAAAATTTGTGATTTCTTCCTTAAATCTCTGGCTAAGGTATGTGGGTTTGATTTGTGAAGCCGCTTCCCTTCACAAAGCTCAAGTTTCTTACTTTAAATTTGACCCATGGGTTATGTATGTTGTGTTGTTTTGGAAAGTTGGTTTAATCATGTAATTTGTGATGCATTCTTAGTTATATGGAGTATATGAATATTATGTTATGACTTATGATACATATTGTTGAACTTCATGACTTTCTAGTTGGGGTTTTACAAGGACCATGTTAAGTTGATTTGAATTATTCCAAATGTTTATATTATTAATTTATGGATGTTTGTTAGCCCACATTATTATTAAATAATGTTTAATTCCATGAGAAGAATGTTATGTCTTAGATTCCTATATTATGGAAGCTAGGGTTTTAAAGATATTTGGTGGATTCCTTAAACTTTCTTTTATGTTGGTGAATCCTACTATTCTTATACATAAGTAGCTAGTAATTTTCATGATTCCATGACTAATTGTGATTTTTCCTTACTTATGGAGTTTTGGGTTGTGAAGTTGATGGAGGTTTTCTTGATTTTACTTAAGTTCATACTTCCATTATTATTATTGTATATGAATCGAGTCTAAATCACATGAATTTCATGAATTGGTGTATTGAATCATATATCTCATTGATTTCAAGTAATGGGTTTGTAAATTGGTTTATGGGTTACTTCAAGTATGGGTGGGTTGTCATGGATGCATATGGGTATACATATTTCCTTCGAATTTCAAAATCTTAAAGCTAATTTTACATGTATTAGTGCATTGCATCATGAGATATCCCATGACATGACATGTTCTTAGAATGATATTCAAGTTATATGAAAAAACTGTGGATTATTGAAAGGTCTTCTTTATGTTACTATGATGTACACGTTTATGCATGTCATGACTAAACTCATCTCTATACGTTATTTAGGACTAGACACATTGGAGTCAAGAATGAATGTTGATGGTGGAGGATCTGCCATCTAAGGTATGATTAAGGAGCTATCCCATGACTTTGACTTTATGATATCATTGGGTTGGGGAGTGGATAAATTGCCCTCCCACATGACTTGGAATGGTTTTGTGCATGATACTATGACTTATAATTTTCCTGCTCTTGTGAGAGCATTGCCTAGTAGTGAGGGGATAGAGGCGAATACCCAAGTCCTAAAACTACGTGCCACCACAGGTAAAGGGGTTAGAGGTGATTACCCAAATCCCTATGAGATGAGTACCCTAAAGATGAGGGCTTGAGGCGAGTACCCGAGTCCAAGAACTAGAGGCGAGTACCCCATTTACATAAGGCTTAGTGGATCCACTAAGGCATTAGGAAGTTCACTCGGGCAAAGTGACTTCTCCCTTTCTTCCGGTGTAGGAAAAACATCGGAACTCCATGGATTAGCTCACATGATTTATGTCGTTTATGGTCTCTCTCACATATGTCCATGTTCTCCTCATGTTTCCAAGGTGTCCTTTTGTGATGATTTATGATTATTCCTTCATATTATGTTCAAAGAGAGGTTTTAAAACTCCTATGATTCGTTGTTTCACAAGTTCAAATGGTATTTCTCCTAAAGGTATATAACTATGTCTACAAGCATGTAAGGTGGTCTCCATTATGATTATTTAATATTTCTCCCATAATAAAAATAGTCTTTTATGTAAAATGATGTATTATTCACTCAAGGATATTAATATTTTAATTATTCATAATGATATGCTCTTTCTCACTAATTTAAGTTCATGTGACTCATCATGCATTCAAGTAAGGGTATGTTGTTTTATTTCTCATGTGCATTATTTCATGTTCTATGATAAGAGTAAAATGTCTAAATGATCACATGTATGTATATTCCAATTTTATTTGATTTTCTTATTCACGACATGTTCATCCATGCATCCTATTATGTTCTTTCTAAAGTTGTCTTTTATGTTTGTATGATATTGTCTTGACTATGACTTACTAATACCCTTGTAAATGTATCATTTTTAACAAGACACTTAGCATGAATAATTTCATTTTTACTTCCATGTCATGTATTGCATACCTACATACCAGTATATAAAAGTACTGACGCATACTTCTATGCCTACATGATTTAACCATATAGGAATCGACGCTCCTCGATATCCTTCACGTGGCTAGCTTTGGATCGTTGAAGACGAGATTTGGTGAGTCCTCAAGTTTGGGGACAATTACCTAGTTTCCTTTTTAGATTAATGTATAAGGCATTCTACTTTCCAGTTATATATTTCTTTTTCAATGTATGTAATTAAGGGTGAGCTTGAACATGTCTTAGCCCCCACTCAGTTTATGGGTACTTTTGGACAAATGTTATGATGTTATCTAGTTCTTATATTCCTTTATGATTTTTAAGTTGTGGTCCTTAGCCCCGTTTCCCCTAGTTTTTTATTTCATCTTTGTGTTTTTATGCCTATGGACGCTTATGATATGTAAGATGCTTGGGTAAGGTACCTTCGGGTGTCTCATTAGCCGTGTGATGACTAGACCCTAGGTCGGGTCGTTACAGGGCCCAATCACTCTCATAGCCATCCAACATACTGGCAATTAGTGCAGTGTGATCTAGTGTCAAGGTGTTGTCTGCATGTGTCAACCGGATACTCTATCTATCCACAGCCCACCAAAATTTGCTGGTGAAGCTGAGGGACCCTTTCACTATGGGTGTCGATGATGTAGATACCCACTTAGGGTCCTAGCCCTTCTCAGTAATATGATCAGTGACCCATCTCATCAGCATGACCTTGCGAACCAAATATTTCATCAGACTTGTCCTGAGTCTGCCGCAACTTGTGGTTGAACTCAACAGTAGTCCTGGGAACCTGATACTAAGGACCAAAAAGCATACGACAGATGGAGGGCTCTGATATGTTAACCTGTACTCCTCACACCCTCATGTATGTCAACCGCGTCTAAGCGAGGGGTCTCTTCCCCTTAGGAGCCAACTCAAAAATGGTGGAGGCATATGATACAAAGAACTCTCCAACCATTGGTGGGGAGTACTTCTCTGATGACACTACCAACCACTATAATTTGTATCAAGCAATGGTGTCCTGGAGTCTGGGGACACTGTTTAGCCCTGAAGTGGAAATCCAGGGTTCCCCGAATATGGCACGGGCCTGTCACATGCATCACCAGCTAGATAATGAATCCAGAGGTGAGGGTGGTGTTCGGGGTGCTAAAGAAGACTCAGTCTCTGACTCCTCTCCAGATACGAACTCGGATCCCACTCTAGAGGAAGTCATCTGTATAGAGCTATTGTCCCCGCCACCTCCTCGTCAGACTGAGGAGGGTGGACCATGATGGCCTGAGTCTAAGGCTACCGCAACTGTCTTGCAGCCACATGTGTCTATGGTCGCTCGGTGCCCACATCTGGCCTGACACCCAGGTCCTCGAGGGCCTACTGGCCTTAGAACTAGCCTGGGCGCCCGAGGGCTCATCTCTCAAATATCGCTGCATAACTTAGATCTCACTCTTCCTAGGTTTTGGGGACATGGTACCTGAAATGCACATACATAACACATCGATTAGCCCCACAAGTATAGGAATAAAAAGTAAGAAAATATCAAAAATGGTGACAAAAGAACTTACAAAGGCTCATCTACAGGCAGTAGGGAAAACTACTAGCCATAGAAGGCTTTCGTAGGTAGCAGGGAATAGTAAAATTGGTTACTGGAATTGCCCCTACGAGACCAGGTATGGCTCATAGAACTTTTTTCAGTCATCGACTAAGTCGTTGATGCAGTTCCAGACTTAACATTTTGCAGGCATCACCCTATGAAACCTGTTTATGAGTCGTAGACTAAACTATGGCCCGTAGAAGATTTCGTCTGATAAATCAAAGAAATCCCCAGGCTACTGGTTCTACTCACAAGGGGCAACTACGGCTCGTGGATTAATCCACAGTCCATAGAAGGCCCTCGTGGTGTGAAAAAAGACCTCAGCCTGGGGTTTCTAAGTTCATCAAAATGGGTCCCAAGACGAGATCATCAGGAAGCCAAAACAATTACATTCAGCACTGAAGCAAAAATTCAGGCACGCAAACATTCCCAACAAGTTCCCAATACCCCAAATCTGACAGTTATGTACTACCACATAAAACATCAATTTACACATTCAAAACACATTTCGACCATCGTTTGATGATTAAAGTCATGCTACTATTCATGAACACACAACCACATATTTTTTTTCAAACAATTATTTCAATCTTCTTCCAACAATATGCGACTACGTGATATCATGCACGACATACACACATGCGACAACTAATTTCATTACGAACATTAAACACACTTTTTGATATTACATAGTTCAAAGCAAGGGGGACTACTCAATCAATGTTAAGCAAGTATTATTTCGCATTCAAGGGCAAACCTATTTTGAGCACACAACTTTAAACTACCATACCTAATAACAATCAAACCTAATGATACCAATTTTGATGATATATGAAAACTAGAGTCAAGAACTTATCGAATTTGGATCATAAAGTTGAGAAATTGAAAGAGGATATCGATATTGGTAGAACCTTAGGTGGCCGAGGTGTCGCCGAAATGTTACTGAAAAAAATGGGGGTTGGCCAAATGGTGGTCGGAGTTTTGGAGTAGGAGAAGGGCTTAAAGTATTTTGGTGAATTTAGGCAAGAATTAGGGGTAAATTAATTTACCCCTCTTGTATTATTATTGATCGGGTCGGGTAATATTTGGGCCCAGGCCCTATGAAACCTTGACTCTGGGCCATAGAAAATTCTACGATCCATAGAATATGGTCTCACAGTGTGCCAAAACCCTAGTTTGAGAGATTGGCTTCACGGACCTATCTAGGCCGTACAAGACATACGACTCATAGATTGGGTCATACAAGCCCCTACACTTAGAAAGTTTTTAGAAGTCTTACTTGGGGTCCACGAGCCCAATTCACGGCCTATAGTTTTATCTATGGGTCATAAAGTTGGCTCGTGGACTGGAGTGCACAATAATTTTGCTCGCGGGAAGTGTTCTACGAGTTAGTATACAAGTCATGGTGTGAACTACAACTTGTAGAATCGGTCCTAGAACAACTTCTTGTTGCTTTTTCAGCCCAAGATGGATGATTTAGTCTTGTACTTACATCTCCTTCATAAAACACATTGTTACCTTATATGCCACCAATCCAAAGTTCAATAAAACCAAAACACTAAAATTAAGCTACCTACAACTCCAAAAAGCTAAAAACAAAACAAAAATACTACTATCAGATTAAATATCTTAGGTTGCCTCCCAAGTAGTGCATGATTTAATGTCACGACACGACTTGTATAACTTGGTTACTCAAACTTCACTAAGTGCCCAAACTTTCATCTTCAGATCATTGGGCCTCTGCATTGACTCACTAATATTGAAAGACTTCTTCATCATTTAATCGAAACTTGAGTTGGCCTGATTCCATATCCACTAATTCTTGCCCAGTGGCTAGAAAGGGTCTTCCCAAGATGACTGGGGCTTCGAAGTAGACTTCACAATCAAGGATCGTAAAGTCTGTAGGGAATATGAATTTTTCCACTTTGACAAAGATGTCATATAATATCCCCCACAGGGTTCTTCACCATTTGGTTAGCCATCAACAATCATATGTTTATTGGAGTAAGGGCTCCTAAGCCTAGCTTCTTGAACACCGCTAGAGGTATTAGATTGATGTTGGTGACTAGATCACATAATGTCTTCACGAACTCAACATCTCCAATGGTACAGGGTATGGTGAATGCTCTGGGATCTTCTTGCTTCTGCATTAAGGACCTTGTTACAATCACACTATAGTGTTAAAGCTCTTGGGAGAGCTCCTAGCTCAAAGTCCACTTTTTGGTGACCAAGTCTTTCGTGAACTTTTCATACCAAGTATCTTCTCCAAAATGCCTCAATGAGAGGGGTGCTGATGGAGAGTTGCTTCAGCATAGTGATGAAGTGTTGGAACTAAGCTTTCTCTTCTTTTTTGAGTCTCTGAGGGAAAGGAGGGGGAGGTCTAGAAATAGGTTTAAAATTTTGTGGCGTCATTACTACATCACTCGCCCCATCCTTGGCGCGAGCATCTTTGGTCTTTACTTCCTTGCTCTCAACCATATCGTCACGAACACCTTCATCATCAACTGGCATCAGAGGATCAATGGTCTATTTGCCACCACGTGTAGTAACGGCCATACACTTTCCCTCATTCTTTAGGTTCTAAACTATGTTGCTGGGTCATGTACCTTTCTGATGCTGATTCAATTGAGTCAACATCTGACCGAACTGTTGCTCCAATTTCTTGATGGCAACAGAATGAGACTCGATTTTCTGATTAATGCTGGAGATGTCAGCTTTCATCCCCTTCAAAGTCTCATCTTGAGTATTAGCCTTCTTTAATATTCGGTCGCATATCTCCTCAATTTGAGTTCTACTAGCACCAGAGCATCGATTTTGTGGTGGCATATATAGACCATACTGTAACCATCTCTACGTCCCCAATCATCATCTTTGTCTTGGCCCATGTTCCTGTCATAGTAGCCTTATCGATTGTTGTCTCTGAAAGCATCATCCCTGTTAAAGTTCTGACCTTGGTTACCTTGACCTTTGTACCAATAGTCCTGATTGGACCCTTCGGCGTTGCTTCGAAAATCCACCATCTAATTAGTGACGAAGCAAGTGTCCTCCTCATAGTAAGGTTCCCCGTACATTGATTATGAAGGCTGATTGAGCTACTACATTCACACTTTCTTCGCTCTTCTTCATTAACAACTCCATATTGGTACTAATTTGAGCAAGTTCTTGCATTATATCCTCATTTAACTTTGCCTACGTCGAACAAGTACTAACTGAGAACAAGCTCTTAGTTGTTGACTTATCTCTCGTTCCCATGCATGGTTCATCTTAACCACTTTCTCTAATCTTTCAGCAATCACCAAAAATGTATGATCTAAAAACGAGCCTCCCATGATAGTGTCAGCAACAACTTGGTTATTTTCATCCAGGATCGATAGAAGATCTCTACCAAGGAAATATCCATGATCTTGTAGTTAGGGACAATCCTCAAGCACTTTGTGAACCTCTCATGCGTAGTGTTGATCGAATCACTAGGCGATTGCTCAAAGTTGTTGATTTGGTCCTGCAACCTCAACTTATTTAACATCAGAAAGAACCTCTCTAAAAAGGCCTTCTGCATTTCTGCCCAGCTAGTGATTGAACTCTGTAGGAGCTTGGATAACCATAGCATTGCATTACTTGTTAGAGACAATGGGAAGAGATGAAGTGCAATGACATCTGTGCACAGATTCTGACATTCCATCATGCTCTTACAAACAAAGACAACATTTTGTAGATGGATATGCGGATCCACTTGTAGTAAGCCCGCGAACAACTTGTGATTTTGTAGCATCTGAAGTAAGCCACTCAAAACGACAAACTTTGTGTCATCTGGTAATAAAGGTAACACAATAGCTCCAATGACATCTATCACCAAAGGATCAAGCCGATATTTATATCATGTGTGAGCCGTGACTTAAAGATCTTGTGGTGGATTAATATCCTCAAGTGGAGGTAGTTTGTTGTTATTATTATTCTAGTTTAGTGTTGTATTCATTGCCTCATTTGCAACATTGTTCACATTGTTTTAGGCCATTCTTCTCAGTGTCTTCTGGATGTCGGGTAAATCAGAGTCAAGGGTTTGCCTCGACTACGAGTGTTGTACATACACTACACTTGTACGCTGAAACAAAACAAAAAAACAAAAATGTAAAAAATGAGGGAAATAAGTTTAACTCTTGAATTACTCAAATTAAACGAGTCTAAGCTATGTTCCTTGGCAACGACACCAAAATCTTGATGTCGCCTAAGCTACACCTCTTTTTTAAAGGTTTAAGTGTTCGTTGTCAAGATATATAATCTAGCCAAGGTTAGGGTCGAATCCCACAGAGAATATGACCAGGCTTGGAGTAGTTGCGATAACTCAAGTGAATTAACTTACTTATCTCCCAAAAGGGGGAGTTGTAATTGCAAGAAAGTAAATCTAAACTAGAACAAGTGTTGTGAAACCAGTGAGAGAAATAACTACGGTATTGTGTTCCCCATGATTCCATAACTTGATATTACTAGATAATTGTAATCTTTTCCAGTATGTAGTATGCAGAGTGGTAAGTTAAGTTTACCAAACCCTTTAATATAGGTGAAAGGTAAATTTCACTACGTTACTTGATCCATCCCTGTAGTGTGACATTACTAACTCTTACCTATTGTTCCAATACAACCTCTCCTTGATCTAATTCAGTTGATTAGGCGATAGGGATCACATTGAATCCTGTTAATTAATCTTTTTTTCCATTCATTATGACCTTGATTTAGTCAGTAACAACTAGGCGAGTTCTAACATTGGTCACAATAAAAAGTAATCACAACGAAGAGAATTAATTAATAAGTGCATGCATACTTTCCAAGAATTACAGATTATCGAGTTTTACCTTGTTAGTTCTTTATGGTTCCTACAATCCTAGTTGTAGATTTATCTATACATAATCATTATAGATGAAAGAATCATGATATAGAATAATATAATTAAGCACTCACAATGATAAAGTTAAGAATAAGAAATCTCAAATTCTTCACTAGAAATCACAAAGTATTATTTTAATGTCAAAATCACAAAGTATGAAGTCATAAAGTTATTTCTCAAGTATCTCATGCGTCTCCCTATCCATTTCTGTATAAAAACTTTTTTATAATAAGTAAAATACAAGTCCAAAATAAAATAGAAAAATTGGATTTGGAAGGCTTTACAATCGAGGTTATGGGCTGTACGAACTTCTGCGGCCCGTACCTGGGCTTCATAGTCTTCATTCTTCAAAATTGGATATCACTTATATGAGATCTTTGTACAAGCTATATTCAGACTTACAGCCCATATAGGATTTCATCTTATAGCTTTCCTAAAACTCCTCCAATTTTGATCCTAAAGGCAAACCTATTGCACGACTGGTATAATATTCTACGGCTCGTTTGATAGTTCATAGACGCAACTTCAGAAAGCAGGCCTTCGTTGGATCTTAACCATGAACCCACTTTATGACTTGTAGAAGTATCCACGAGTTGTAGAATTCTTCGTACTTCTTAAAAAATTCAATATCTACCATACTTTACCCAAAATCATGCCAAATCCTGTATTCCTAGAAAAACAAGCATAAAAACACATCAAACGCACTAACATTGCTTTGAGAACACACAAAATCCTAAGTTTTAAGCATCAAAAGTATTGTATTTTCATACCATATCAACTTTGCCTGCATGATTTAACAAACGTAGGGATAGTTACTCTTCCACCAGCTCATGGCTATTCTTATGGCGTTCAAGACTATTACTTTTGTGGTAAGCCCTTAGTTCGAGTCTCCACCATTTTGATCTTGCTATGCATTTCAGACACTATGTATATGTTGTCCTTTTGAGGCTTTTATATTCTATGTTGTTTTTATATAAAGTCTTTTTCTATTTGAGGGAAACTGACCATTACTGATTTCGTCCATCCATGGTTTAGTTGGTATGCTTTATGGACAAATATTGATGTTCCCTTTCTAATGTTGCTTCATTGTCATAACATGGCCCTATAGAACCTTTCTCTGTTTTATTCTGCAAAATTTTAGTTTTATGCCTATGAATGCTTAATATATTAAAGATGGCTTGGGTAAGGTGCCTTCGGATATCTCTCTCACTATATGATGACTAGGCCCTTGGTCGGGTCGTTACAATAAGTATTGTACAATCAATGAAAGACGGAGAGGGTTAAAGAGGTCCCAGAGATTGGGTGACATTCATAATTGCTTTTCTGGAGAACTTCTTTCCATTGGAGTTGAGGGAGGTGAATGTGATGGAGTTCATTAATTTGAAATAAGAAAACATGAGAGTGAGGGATTATGCCTCAAGTTCATAAATTTGCCCAAGTATGCACCAACTTTGGTGTTCAACTCTTGAGCTCTTATGAGCAAGTTCATTTTGGGAGTTTTGAACTTGGTTATTAAAGAATGTAAGACCTCTATGCTAATCAATGAAATGAATATCTCTAGGCTCATGACTTATGCCAAGCAAACTGATGGTGACTCAACTTTTGGTAGTGCTTTGGGGCCTAAGTTCAACAAGGATAGAATGTTTAGACCTAAGTATCAAGGTGATTGTATTAATGGTCAGACAATCCCTATATGTCAGATGTTTGTGAGAAATCATCCGATAGATTATTTAGTAGCCTCTAGCATATGTTTTGGTAGAGGTGACATTGGTCATAAGTTAAGGCATTATCCATGGGTTGATAAGAATGATAAGTATAGTCGTCGATGAGCTTAGACCTAGCCTTCTATGAGTTTTAAGACTTGACGTGATACTTCATCTCGTATGTAATTAGTCTCCTTTGGATTTGATGATATTTTGGTCTGGACTAGTTTTATAAAAGTGTTAGTTGCTCATGTCTATTTTAACATTTCATATTTTTCATGTCCTTTCATATACATGCATGTTCATCAAAATTGATTTTAAAAGTTATGTTTTAGCTTGGGGTTGACAACTCTATGGTTCATGCATTTAAAGGTGTCATTGTATTCATGGTGGTTGTTAGATCTCTTTCTTTACTCTACTTACACTAGCTTAAGTCCCATTCAAGAAAAATATTTTCAAAGGGAAGATATTTAAAGACTCAAATGTTATGATGTCAAAATAAATTGAAAGTTGAAAGGAAATTATTAGAAAAAGTTTTTAGTGTCGCTCAACAGATCAACTATGAACCATTCAGCACACCCCAAAGTGAGCTATCATGAAGGGGATGGGAAATATTTTGTTCAAGATATTTTTATGAGAGATCTTGATGACCAATAGTGATGTTCACAGACCATATAAAGGTCAATATAGAGAGTCCGCCAAGAATTTTGAGAGTTGGTATTCACAAACGCCTTGCACAACACATAAGGAACTAAACCCTTGTAGAGCCTTTCGTAAAAGATACTATTAATTATGAATAGGTGTTAAGGTAAATTTTTAGTTTGAAAATAGATTTAGGAATTTATCAATTAATTAGTTTTCCTCTCATTAACTCAAAACCCGAAAATTCTCTCTCTAAAGTTTTCTCTCGAAGATTTGAGCATTTTCATCAAGTCAAGTTATGGATACAAGGTCAAGATTAATCCTCCATTACTTGAAGCTTGCATTTAGGTCTTTAATCATCAAGGTATGTTGATATTCATCCATGGATACCTCTCATTTATGGAGCTGAAGGTCAAACCTTTTTTACTAAATTCAAGTATGAAATTTATGATTTTTGATAATTTCTCATTCATATAAGTTACTTATATTTTATACTATAATTATTGATCTAATTATGTATGATTCAAGTTTAAATATACGATTTCAATTATTTTCACCAAGTTCTCCTCTATGCTATCTAAGTTTTATGAAAGTGATTGTGGGTTCTTTAAATTATAATTCAATTAATATTGCTTTTCACGAACTATGCATGAATTGATACTAAATAGATAATTTCAAGGTTTTACATATAATTCCTCTCAAACTCTATCTTGGGTTCATGAATTTCAAAAATTTCCTTAATTGTCACGACCCAAGCCTAGGGCCTAGATGTGACCGGCGAATGGGGGACCCGAAGGGCCCTGCAACAAGCCTCTTAGCATATCATACCTACATCCTTGGTCGCGGAATGTAACATCCAATTTTTTTAAGCTAAGACCAAGTCATCGTTCATATGATATAGGATTTTAGTTGAGAGTTCTTAATTGAGCATAGATGTTAAAGTCAATTTCTTAGTATGGGAATAGAATTGGAGTTGATATAACGTCGTAGTTCTAATGTATGATTTTATAAAAGTTAGGTGAACCAATAACTTGTAAGTTGTATATAGTTCTAGGATCAATTTATAAGCATTTAAAGTATATTAGGTGCGATTTAGAGTCATAAGGATCTTTTACATCAAGCCAAGTTCAAAGAATTTCTAGCAACTAAGTTTTCATATGAGTCTTTAGAAGGGTCAACTTCAAATGACCATATCTCCTAAAGTATAATAAGTTAGATGACCCATAATATATCAAATCGAAGATACTTGAATTAGCTTTCCAATGCATCTATTTTGCCTTAATCAGAGTCCGAAGTAGAAAGTTATCACCATCTTAGTGAAGGGGTGCAGAGCTATCTGAAGGTCCGCGACAGCTCCGCGTCGCGGACCAAACGCGAACCCTCACTGGATAAGCAATGACATTTTTTTCTTTAATTTTAAGGCTAGTTTTATCCTAACACCTTTGGTGTTCTATTTGTGGTCCCCAAAACGTATAAAATGTCAGTTTTCATGATCAAAACCCTCCCTTCTCTCCTAAACATAAACACTCAAGAATGATCAAGAAAGTCATGAAGTTAGGATTATCTTTCAAGATTCATCCTCAAGGTAAGTTATTCTTCATAAATTTCAATCTACCTAACCCGAATGTCTTCATCTATTCATGAAGCTCTAATAGGATTTTAAATCATGACCTAGGGTTTCAAGAAAACAAATTCAAGAATCCCAAGAAAGGATTTATTGACTCTTCTTCTTCAAGAATTATGGGTCCTCATCAAGAACTCTAAAGAGTCTAAGTCAAAAATTCAACAATCAAAGATAATTCTTTCAATCAATGTCCTTCCAAGTTCTTTCACTTTAAAAGAACTAGGAAGATTGAGGATTTTCTCCAAGAAAGCGAGTATTCATCAAACTTCGATGGTAATATCAACTTTTTAGGTATGTAAAGGCTACCCAAAAGTATGGAATTGTTCTTTCCTGTTCCCCAATGTAAAGTTAGGATGCAAGATTGATAATTAGAGTATTGAATAGTGATTTCTTGGAAGTTTTCTTGAATATTATCTTTAATTATTGAATAGATTTTGGTGAATTGGAGTGTCATAGAAAGGAAAAAGCTTCGGAATTGACGTGATTCGAGATATTGTATAAGGCAAGTGAATTTCTTAACCTTTGTTAAGTATATAGAATCTTGTGCTTCTTGTGTGAGGTGTTGAGAATGTTTTTGAGGTATTGGTTAGTGTTGATGTTATACGGAACTATGTTGTTGTGAACTGTGCATTGTATTAAAATAAGGCATTTCTCATTATTGTGTAAACATGCCTATTTGAATTGACTTTTGTGATAAGTATTCTGTGGACTGATAAAGAATGAGAATTAAAGAGGATGTACCATATTCGAGGGACGTATCTCATGTTGCGACGAATACAATGATTCGAGGGTCGTGTCGCACGCCGTGATGGATACTATGATTTGAGGGTCGTGTCGCACGTCACGACGAATACTATGATTCGAGGGACATGTTGCACGCTGCTACGGATACTATGATTCAAGGATTGTGTCGCACGCGCGATAGATGCATGGATTAGAAGTCCCCTATGGGTCCCGGACTGTGAGACAGCGGGTATGTATCACTGGGACAGACATGCATCGTTTTACGTGACATTGCATTGCATTGCATTACACTTCATCGTCATTTATGAATGTGTGAGTGCTTTTTGTGAAACTTGTGATAGATGCACTTGATCCCTGGTGTTGTTGATATATAAT
>JAPFFP010115402.1:0-18202 GCA_026153255.1 Solanum medicagineum | reverse complement strand
CTAAATCTTGGATCTACTGTTGGATTTGATGAGGAGCTTTGATGTGTATGTCTTGAGGGTATTGAAAGGTGTTGATTGATGCTTTTACAATGGATTTTATCGCATGATTTCATCTATAAATTGCATAGTCTTTTACCCCCATTACACACTCACCAAGTGTTTGATAAAATGTTCGGCTATGGTTTCTTGAGGAATTGTAGGTCCAATGCATGTTTTACGAGTTGAATAAGGTTACGATGATTATATGATGATGAAATGATGTATGTATGTGATGACCAAGTGATGATAAGAAGGGAAGATATGTATATAAGAATGAAAGGAATGAACATACGTGTTTGAATCATGTAAAGCACCTTTGGTATTGCAAGGGAATTGTTGGGCTCTCATGTTGTTATGTTCTTGGGAATTGTTGATGACTTGTTGGATTCTTAAGATAAGGTTTATGCTCTTGTCAATTGTGAAAGCCTACTAGGAGGGGTTAAGAACTACGTTACATGTTTTACCCTCTAGTGCAAGGCCAATTCCTACATGTAGGGGTTATGAGCTATATTGTACACCTTACCCTTATATATGAATGCGATCTACTCCTTATGAGCTTATGCTACTCCTTATGAGGTTATGCTACTCCCTATGAGGTTATGTTACTCTTTATAAGGTGATGCTACTCCCTATGAGGTTATGTTACTCTTTATGAGGTTATGCTACTCCCTATGAGGTTATGTTACTCTTTATGAAGTTATGCTACTCCTTATGAGGTTATGTTACTCTTTATGAGGTTATGAACTATGATGGACTCCTTACCCTCGTGTATAACTGGGGGTTATGAACTCATGCTATATCTCTCACCCTCTAGTATAAGGTAATTGGATAAGCTAATTATGTTATCTTAATGTGTTAAGTAAGCTATGAAAGAATGGATATTTTTAAGCATGTTTTACTACAAGCATTGTCCATGCATGCCATATTGTTATATTATGCTTATTGCCTATTGTTATGCATTTTGATTACATTGCCTATCTCTTGTTGCATTGCATCCCACATACTTAGTATATTCCAACATACTAACGCATACTCTATGCCTACATGATATGACCATGTAGGAATCGGAGCCCCGCGTGAGCATCTCCACCTACGTGGCTAGTACGGTTTCACTTAAACTTATTGGTGAGTCCTCCATTCCGGGGATGTTGGTCTATGTTTCTTATGTAACGTATTGATTCCTTATTTATTGTTATTTTGACTATAAGGGTGAGTCGCGTTGCTTTGTCTTGGCCTCACTAAGTATCTATGTTTAGAGGTGTTGTTGGACAAGTTATGTCTTACGTTTTTATGTTTGAGCTTTGACTCATCTATGTTATTTAAGTATTAAACTCTATCTTTCTCCCATAGTCCCATTTCCCCTTTTTCATGTTTCTTATGATGTTTTTTATTGCTTCCAGAACTAAGGATGTGTAATGATATGCTATGAGGCTTGTTTGGGGTTCTTTCGGTTTCCCTATTCGCCGGTCACTTTAGGCCCTAGGCTTGGGTCGTGACATTACTATTGTCAAGTTTCTTACCGTCATTCAAATACTAGAACAAACTGTGATGGCACAAGTGAATCAAAGATATGTCATGACCCAAGATAGGCCCTAGGTATGACATAGCAATTAGGATCCCCTAGGGAATCCTAACTAAGTCTCTTAGCATATCATAAATATCCAAAACATACCACCATCAATAATCCAGTAGAAGAAATGCGAAAATAGTCCCAAAATATGTTAGACCCAAGCTAGGCCCTAGGTATAACACGACGATTAAGATCTCTGAGAGAACTCTAGCCAAGCATCTTAGCATATCATAGGCGTTCACAAGGTATAAACATCAATTATATTCATTTAAAGAGTAGAGTAAGTCTCGATATTAGGAAAAGTAATGAAGTCAATGAGTCAACATGTATTCATACATAATTTGTCCAACAGCCTCTACATTGCATAGTCTAATAATGGGCTGGGCTAAGGCATGTCCCTAGCTCACTTTCAATGAAAACTAAATTAAATGACCCAAAAATGGAAGCCAAACTGACAATGAAATCATAAGCTAAATGAGGAAATCTCTGAAGCATGAGGACTTACGAATCAAGTTTGTACAATCAAGACAACCAGCTAGAGATGAGTGAGGAGCGTCCAATCCTATATTTTTAAATAGTGTAATCAAAATGTTTATTAGTACATTTTGAATGTACTAAGTATGTGGAAATTACATAACAGTAATAAGTGATATGAATTGTAAAGTAAATGATTTAAGATCAACATTTATATAGGATGAGATAATTATTAAAAGTTCATATGTAAAATCATGAGGTCAATGTATCAATAAAGATATCACAATAATCTTAAAATTAAACCTTATACATTTGTGGGATATCAACCTTAACCGACAATAGATAATGTGGCTATAACATAAAATCCAGTGTAACCCCTACAATGAGGAAGGGGAAGGTTACTTGCCAAGGTAGTCTGTGTCATGGTACTCTCATTCATTCATTTGTGGAGGCTAAATATGGATCCACTAGATTAGCCTAAAGAGGCAACCTGTGGTGGCACACAGTTTTTGGATAAGAGATTATTACTAGGATTCCCTCAGTAGGATAATTTAATCCTCCTCTGGACCAAACCCACCTCAAACCTTTCTTGGTGCTAAGTCAAATCCCATGGAATAGTAAGTTTAAATAATAATCAACCATAAGCTTAAAATTCATTCGGAGTAGCTCCTTAAACTTTGGGTGATTCAATTATGTGAGAATTGTCCTTATCACATTTAGGATCTATGATTCAATGAGAAAATCTTTCTCCAACTTTCATTCTTTCTTTGATTCATTAAAGGGACTTCATAAAATCATAATTGAATAGCTTTCATAAGTCTTTAGTTGAAGTCCTTATCATTCAAATTCATGATTAATTGAAAACTAAGGTAAACATGTGGGTTCAATGTCAATTCAACTTTGAAACATGCAATTTAATGAAATTATACCAAATCATGAAGAATCATAATGATTGTAATTATAATTAAAAAGACTACAATTTAGTTTATAACCCAAAATAGCCTTGAAGAAGAAATCTACCTAGAAAACATCAATTTTTCATGCAACTTGTATCAATTTATATCAATGTAGATCAATTATATAAGTTAGAATCTAAGCAATTGAAACAAAATCATAGAAGCCCATAAAAACACATACTCTAAATTAAGAGATTTAGTCTAAAATTCTTGGGCTCTAGTGGTGGAAGGTACTCATGTATGAAGACCCATATATCTTAAGGAGAAATTAATAGAGAAATCTGGAAATCAATGGATGAAACTTGAACCTTGGCCTTGGAGTCTTCAATAGACTTGGAGGAAGAGGGGTCTGAGTGAATGTTGAGAGCTTAGGAGTTAGAATATGATTGGGGTGAATTTGATATGGGTTGGGGTGATTATGCGTAGTTATAGTTTTAAAATGACATAGTTTATTGGTTAGATGGGCAGAAAATGACCAAAATACTCCTCATGAAAATCTATCCAAAAGAAATCACAAGAGAGGTCTACAATTCATAGACTCTTCTATGATCTGTGATTGGGGGTTTGTGGAAGTATGACAAATTTTCATGGTCTCTGATGTCTAGAACCCTTTCTACAAACTGTCATTTGCTTTATGACTTGTAGACATGTTTCGTCTTTTCTATTTTCTGAAAGTTTCGAGACTTGAAATATCAGGACCAAAACCATGATCATCATATATGGTCCATAATACCTTTAATGGGTCATAGATGCCGCTCTTAAATGGCCTCAACACGTGGTCAAATTTCACCCTCTTACCATCCCATTTAGGATGCCTATGTATGACTTATACTTCCATTATTGTTTGTCCTGTTGGTTTGTAAACCAAGTCTTGAAAGGCAATAATTTTCCCAAGTTTGGACCTTCCTCTATAATCTTAGTCTACGACTCATGGATACTTCTACGACACATAAAGAGCCCTCATCAAAATTTTCTAGAATTTTTCCAAGTCTATGTCCATCCATGAAGCCTATCCATGACCCGTAGAACAACCTATGAGTCATAGATTAAGCTCATACAAACTTGCCTCTTGAAATTAGATTCACAATATTCTTCTCAACCTCTTCTCCCTGAAACTCCTTAGAAAAGAAGTGATCAAGGAAAGCATTATCCCAAACCATAGGCTCAACATCCTCACCTCAACTTTCTTCTTGTCTGTTGAACTAGACATTTGTCACATTCTTTAACTGGTAAGAATCTAGCTTAACTCCCTCAAACTTAATTGCATGTATAGCTTTTAGGACTTTCCATATCTCATTATGAAGTTCTGAGGTCCTCTTTAACCTTTAACCCAATGAAGATTGGTGAGTTCATCCTCAAGAAGTCTCTAAGACATGCTGCAGTAGTCAGCTCATGAGAACTAGAGCTGAGAGCGGGTGAGCTCTTATTACTAATCTTGGCAGCCACAAGTTGAGTGAGCATAGTAATAGTTGCTCTAAAATAAGTATGTGAAGTAGAGATAGGATGAATAGTAAGCGTCTAAGGAGCCTTGATACTTTTAGTAGACTGACCTCGACCTCTACCTGCTATTTGAGGAGGCATCTCTGGTGGGGGCATCTTAGTGTTTGAAGCTGAAGCAATCCTTTAGATAGAAATTTGCTTAGAAGGCATGATCTGTAAACGTGTATTGCACGAGTTAGGTAGGAACTTTCATAGAGCCATGCTTTACCACATGAACTTAGAATGCAATAGAGTCAAACAATTCTTAATGTCACATAGCCTCTTGATTATAAATGTGATGAACGACGTGGGATAGGTATAGGAGAAATGGAGAGAAGACTAGAATGCCCCTTATTAAAATTGACATTGGCCTAGAAATTTGACATGTCATGAAACAAGTTCATGACGTGGACATGATCGCTTATAGTTTAATTTTTCTTGTAAAATTCTGATGGTTATTTTTAAACTAGGATTGACCAAGTCTGCAATGCAAAATGGTCAAGTACTCTTTTAGTTAATCTATTTTGCTATGAAAAATTATCCTTGAAATACTTTGGCAAAAAATTTCATCGAACCATTTTTGAACATCTTTTAAACCCCTTTCGATCTTCCAACTCGGTCTTGGCCAAAGTAGCTTGGGATGCTATATTTTCGGTGGGGTCCTTAGTTAGGGGTACTTTGGGTATTACAAAAATAATCAATGTGTGATGAAGATTTTAGCTCAAAATAACTTACCCAATGGAATCCCGTAAAAATCACTTCAAAAAAATGCTTTCACGAGCTCCCTAAGTTCAAAAATGGTAAATGAGGTTTACTTTTCGTGAACAATCCCAAAATCAAAGCCTCAATTGTCACGAAAGTGACCAACCTCGATTTTGTGGTACTCGTCTAAATAGGTGGGTTTCGGTAAAGCGGACGGTGGGTCACTTAAGCAACTCATCGCTTTTGCGACCCTTGTCCACCTAAGTGAACCCTGCCTAAATGTTGGGCATCTCTTAAGTGATGGGTCTTGGTTATATAGGAGGTCGTTTTTTCAATCAGGCATCCGCAAAAGCGACAACTACAACACAATGCACCCAAACCAGATTCAACACATTCAAAATACAAAATCAACCGAGATTTATTTTCAACCATGTGAACACAAATCAGATGTGCATCCCTACTAAATTTAACATTTCCGACTCAATGGAATCATCAAAATTGAATTTAAGGTCTCCTTGACCCAAAATCTAATTACTTGCGACTAAACTAACTTAGGCCTCAAAAGTACCAAACACTAATGGAGCACTCAAAATTATAGCAAAGCTTGTTTTAGAACTAAAATCACCTCCCAGAATCAATGGAACCATCAAATATCTAATTTGAGCACTCAAACTCAAAATATTGACCAACTTCAAACTTTTTTTAATTTCAACAAAATTTCTAACTTTGGACCACAAATCCACATATTAACTTCAAATATTATTCCTATAACTCTCCTAAACCAATTTCTACTTTTTAGATTGACAAAATTGATGGAATTTTATTCCAAGACATGAAACTCTAAATTACTTCAAAATTCAATACTAAGCACCTCAACCCTTTAAAACTCAACTTCTTAGCAAAACTCAACTTTTCACAAAATTTTTGAAAACCAACTTTCTCAACCAATCAAATAGGACTTGGAGTATCTAATGGGAGAGGTAAAATGGTAATTTTCTTGAAGCCAACAAAAATTACCTTCAGGGTCATTACAAGGTCCACATTCACGGAGGGTCAATCCCGATGACCTCTGGGTTCGCGAAGACCATGTCCAAAATTGTGGGGAACAAGTCATCTGGACAGACTTTAATTTTCTAAAATAAGGGTTACTTTTTCATTTTTATTTTTGAGCTTTGAGGACTCTTGGGTGGCAATTTTAAAGATATTTTTCAAGATAAATCTATTGAGAAAGTAATTTTGACTTAAAAGTTTTATTTTTCATTTAAGTATTTCATGATTTCAACTTTTAATTATTGATTTTGAACTTCAATTTTATGGTTTCTTCAAGAACATGAATTTTGAGTAAATTGATGATTATGGGCCAATTTCATCTCATTTTAAAAATTAGTTTCACCATTGATTTTCAAATTCTTTGGAGAAAGTAATTATGTATTAATTTTTAATTTCCCCCTACTTTTTTAGATAGAATTTTTGAGCTATTTTGGGATCAATTTATAAGTTAATGATTTCGACTTCATATTCTTATATTCTTATTACGATTCCACATGTAAGTACACTTTATTGAATTGGATGTCACGCCCCAAGAGGGTACCCTTAGTATGGTCGATACTTGAAGAGCTATTGTTGATTCTCCAAGAGAACCACCAAACCTCATCGTCATATCAACTCGACAGTGAAAGAAAGAACTCAGAATATAAAGACCTCATATGAAAGGATAGAACATATTACATAGATATATCTACGCATCTCTATTGCATCACAGTTTAAAAATGAAATAGGTTTAGATACATCAGTACTCAAATACTCCTTTCTCATAGTCTATGAAGCCTTTACTCAATAATCTAGATGGTGTCATGACATGCCATGAGCACCCCAAATCAAAGAAAGAAAAATATACTAAATCAACTTATAAGATAAAAGAGCTCCTCCAGAAAGCAAGGAGGGCTCACCAACTCAGGAAGTGTACTGCTCTGGACCTCAACAATGTGCGGGCTGAAGTCCTCTAGCACTTGTTTCTGCATCATAAAAAGATGCATGCCCAAATAGACTTCAGTACATGGAATATATTGGTATGTAAAAAGCTCAAGAAAGTAAAGCTCAACTCACTCATCTCGACTTAACAACTCATACTCCACTCAGTACATGCAAGTTTTGAAATAAAATCATGCCTTTTATAGTATGCTTAGTAAAATAGACTCAGTTTAAAATACCATGCTCAATCAATGTTGCTCTGGAGTTTCTCTTAACCGACATCCAATCCCATCTCTTTTAGTTTGGTGATGCACAACGAAGGTGGGGGCGTTGCCACGCACCGCCCTAAGCTTGCAAAGGAAAAGGGCGATCAACTCTCTCATGGATCCATAGTAAAGTCTACTTGTGGGACAAGAGTCATCAAAATAGCTTGTACGACTATCCAAGGAGAAAGGCCCAAAATCATACACTATCTTTGACTATGGACTCAAAATAATACATGATTTTTACACTGGAGAACTAATAGTCCTTTTTATTTAATAAAATAGCGCACTTTTAATCCTAATCCTAAAATCCGTGCATATCACACTATTTTATTTTCCCTCCAAAATCATATTTCTTTAATCACAAATAGATTCATATTCTTAAGAAAATTAAGAAACATTAACGAGCCTCGTGGACACGTGCTTACTGTATTGGCAACCAAAACTATAAGACTGTCTTGAAAGTATTTGAATGCAAGTAAATGTACAACTTCCTTGCTAACAATGGCCTTGAGAGCTTCATCCTTTCATCCAAGTAAATCAAGTATGTATTAACACATTAAAGAGCAGCATAAGAATGCATTGAGTAATACAATAGGAGGGCCAACCTTACTTAACATATTTGTTCACCAATTTTGACCTTTTGCAAGCATTGGGATGCCCTTATGTTAAAATTTGGAATTGTAGTTTGTGGCCACCTGATAGAAAGTGGCAAAAGTTATTTGTCTGGAATGCAATTTTTACCGAAAGAATTAATTGAATGGAATTTTCATCTTGTTGTTCGCAAGATAAGTTTTCACTTGTATTACACAATAGATTGTGTCTCAGTTAAGAAATGAAATAGTTCTCACTATATAAAGGAGGTGAGTGTCTATCATTCTTGTGCCGCCTTAAGATCATTATTGCTTCTTGATAATTGGTGCTACTATAGATTTGATTCGGGTTTGATCTGATTTGTAGTTTTTTGAATTTTGATTTCCAGTGTTGGTTTTAGCAGGGCTAAGGGTTATGTTCTTTATAAGAAATGAAGATAGAGTGTATACATTTGGAAGGAAAAGAAAATACTGTGAAATGCACGTGAGGAGGCTACAGTTAAAAAAGTAATGGTGTTTAGGGTTATAACTAAAAGTGCACCAATTTATTAAACAAAAAGGACTATTAATGCTCTAGCAAAAAGAATATGTATTATTTTGATTCCAAAGTAAAGATAGTGTATGATTGTGGTCCTTTCCTCACTATCCTACGTTGCAACACAGTTCTATGGGTTAGAGTAGAGGTTTACTCGCTCCCAGCTCGGTGCTCAGCACTCCTCCCAAGACTAAAATATATTCAACTCATCAATCGAATTTAGCAATCAACTCAATCCTCAATACTCAATCAATCAACTTAAAACTCAACCTCATTGGGTTATCTCATCACAACTCTTCTAAATTACTCATCAACTTATTCAATCAATGCAATTCATCAAATTCAATTTAGACTCAAATGATTATTTAGACTCACTCAATTTGATTCACATATAGTGCAACCAAGAAAATCATATATATTGATGTATGGGGCTCAATGTAGCATGCTTCTCATATTTAATCATACTCAATTTACTTAACTCAAATACTCAACAACATAAATAGAATTTCATAGAATTATGCAATTTAGGGTTCATGCGATCAAATATAAAACTTTACCTCAACTTCATATAGAATTTACTTAACTCAAAAAGTACTTATAGATTATCAGGAGAGTTCATAATAAATGCAAAAATTTCAGTATGGAGATAATAAAATTTCTCAAATATCTCAACTCTTTTCTAAATCTTGACTCAAAATGATGAAAGGGGCATGTGAAGAAGGAAATTTCACACTTTAGTACGCCTTACATACCTGAAAGTGGAAGAAACAATTGAACCTCAGTCGATCCTCGCGCTTGAAATGGAAACCCTAGCTTCTTCTCCCTTCTCTAGTGCCCTCAAGAAATTCTAAGTGTGAAGAATGGCAAATGATACACCTAGCATTTTTTTAAGGCTTTATTCAAGCCTAAAGTGACCAAGGATTTATTTAAATAGAACTCAGAATGGACAAAAATACCCCTCATTAAAATTGTCATCTGGGGCTACCAGACCCTGTCTATGAGTCGTAGAGCATTCTACGAGCCATAGATGACCATCCGTAAATTAGGTGTATGAAAATTTGAGTTGCTAGAAATTGGCATGTAACCTCTCTCTATGATCCGTAAAACATTCTATGGGTCGTAAACACCTCTTGCAAATAAGGGGTCCTGAAACTTAAGTTACGAGAATTTATCACTAAGCCCTCTCTACGAGTTATGACATACTTTACAAGTCGTATACCATTTCATATATGCGCCTCAGACTTAGAAAATTTTACTAAGTCATCTGGGGTTCTACGAGACCCATTTTACGAATCATAAACCTGACTACGAGTCATAGTGTCCCTCGTAAACCTTCTTTTGCAATCTTTTTCAGTCATTTTCTCGGCAACCTCTCACATCCACTCCAGATCAGGTAGAAAGAATTAGAGGGTGTTACATTGGAGATCTGGTGGAAGAGAAAAACTCAAATTTTGAAGTAGTTCCTTGGTTAATTTGAGGTAAATGAATTTCTAAATATTAGTTGAGTATGTAGAATCCTGTATTTTCTTATTTTGTCTATTGAAGAGTGATGGATCATTGGTTAAGGGCTAAATTATTAATTTAAATAAATTAACAAGATAAAAAAGGAAAACAAAAAGCAACCTGATGACATGTACTTTGTGCTTTTTGACTAGAAATATTTAATTAGAAAATTGAGTCAATAGTTTAATATTTACTAGTGATTGTTTGACTTGAGGTGCTTATTATTATTATATACATAATCATTTCTTCATTATTATGTGAACGTGTTTTTTACATTGGTTCTTAGATACTGTCATACCAAGTTCTCTTTCGACATATGCAAGTGCCAATATTTCTTTTGGTAGTTATTTGGAGCTAAGGTCTATACTGATATATGTTTAGTGTCAAGGTCTCTTTTAACTAGTATATTGATGTTCGAGGTCTCTTTTATTGAGTTTATTAATAACCAAGTCCCTCCTAATGAGTACATGGATGTCTTACTCCCCTATGGGTTTTAATCAGAGCTCAACAGATAAGTGTCATCGGACTGACATATATCACATTCTTTGATATTGTGCTGCATCATTTCATACTTTATCTATTGTTGTGGATTGTGAATACCTATTCTATGATAACATTAATTAATGTATTTGGTGTTATGATTTGCTTTACTAGAGATTTACTATTGAGCTAGGTGCTAAGTGAATTATAAACTGTTAGGTTGGGTTGATTTGCTTGCAAGTTGTAGTTTTGGAGGTTCAATTAGTGTGATAGGAGTACTCATTTTATTCATTACTCTAGTTTGTATTTAGTGGTTTATTTGTTAAATATAGTGTTGTTGGGTACTCTCGCCTTGCTTCTACACTTGTGTAGGTTGCAAGACTAGACCCTCTTGAGTACATTTCTCCTATTTCTCAATCCGAGCTTTCATTGGAGTCATGAGAGGTATCACCTTAGCAAGATCTCAAGTTTCTTGCTATTTTTTTTATTAAGTTAGAGAATCAAAGACACTAAGACTTATATTTCTTTTATCTTTCTCATATATAATAGAGACATGTGACTCCAAGTTTTAGGGTAGTTTAGAGTTCTGGTTTACTTGATTGCCTATTTAGCTTATTTGAGATGTTATTCCTTCTTTATCTTTACCTTAATCATTGAAGTTATAGGCTGACTAATCTTGGTGGATTAAGGTAAGTGTGATCACAACTAGTTTAGATCATGACAAAATATTATTAGAGCTCTATGTTCATAGGTTTCACACATTTTGCTTATTGGAATCACCACATGATCATCCTGTACACTTGTAATGACCTTGCTAGTCATTTTGAGATTATCTGTGAAAATTATTGTTTTTCCCTTTCGTAAGTTGTTTTGGACCTATTTTGAACTATTTATACTGTTGGAATTGAGATCTTGTGTTTTAAAAGTGAAAAATATGAGTTTTGACATTTTTGGAAGCTTAAGTTGTTGAAAAAGTGAGCTTTTATACCATTTTGAGTTTTGGGTGTCGGATTAGAAATCCATTAATTCCATTAGCTCCGAAACATGGAATCTGGTCTAGGAGAAGTTACAAAACTAAATTCAAAGTTAAAATAGAGATTTTGGACCCAAAGTTGTATTTTCAGTTGTTTTCGAAATAAAGTTTGACTTTGGTCAACATTCGGAGTTCAAAAGTTCGGATCAAAATTTCAACAATTTTAATAGTTTCGAATACTAAAGATGGTCTCATCACAATATTCGGAGTTTTCGAGGAAAGTTTTGGTATTTTGAGTTTTAAACTAGTTTTATTGAGTTGCATTGGTAATTGTGTCAAGGAGGTCTTGGAATCGAATTCTAATAATTTTGTTGAGCCAAGATCGCCATTTCTAGTTTGTATACATGTCTGGTTTATGAAATTTGGACTCCAAATGGACCCTGGGAGTCCGTTTTGAGTTTGAAATTATAACTGGCTTTTGGTTTCTGGTGCAGCCACATTTCTTCTCCGCGTTTGTGGATGATTCTGCATTGACAGAGTGCTGGGGCCACCAGCCTCTGCATTTGCTGAGTAGACTTCTGCATTCGCGAGCAAGGCCTCTGCATTTATGGAGGTCTTTGTCTTCCTAATCTCCTGTTCGCGGACAAGGCCTCCGCGTTTGCAGAGGTCTGTGTTCTTCCTAGTCTCCGCGTTCGTGAAGAGTATTTTTGTCTGATCAATTTTAAATTCGTAAATACACAATTTTTACTCAAGCTTCAATATTTCAAGCTTCTTGAGGCAATTTTTATGACACTTTTTGTGGAAATCTTATGGGTAAGTGTTTCTACCATCATTTGAATTATTTTCCACTACTTTTATCTTGATTTTGTCTGGAATTTCATGATTTTGAATATAAAATTGGGAATTTTATGTCTATCATTTGAAAACTTTAAATGTCAATTTCTCCTTCAATTTCAACTCAATTTTAGTGAAATTTTCACCCACGAACTCCTTTTCTCACATAGAATTGTAATTTCTGATCAATATATTTCCAGATTCAGGAAATTTGAATTTTAGCTCTAATTTTGACCATTTTCTTCTAAGCCTAATTCGTGCTAATATTAGTATCAAAATCTATCTCTTGATGTGTAGTATCTATTTTTGATAGCGGTTGATTGATTTAGAGATCATTTTGAGGCTTGGGTTGATCGAGAGCTTTGTTCGAGTACAGTTTCGACATCGATATAGGTTCAACTAACATTTTGGGACTTGATTTGAGTTATGAGATATATTTATGTGGTAATTGTAAGATTTAGATTGTTTCACGAGTAATTGGATCAATATGATGGAATTTTAGTAAAGATACGATATCTATTATGTTGAAATGGAAATAAATTGTGACTTTGTATAAGTTATATTCTTGTGATTTGTGATAATCTGGATATTGTTGTGATTATATGAGACTTGTGACACTATTTGGAAAGTTTTTCTTTGGTAATTTGATGGTATTTGAGATATTGTTGGGTGGCATTTATCTATTTTTGGACTTGTGAAGTCTGATATTATCGGTGTACTTGGTTATTGATGAGAATATGGTGAATTGAGGCATATTGATGACCTGTGGTACAAATGTGATTCTTGATATCATTTATCCAACTCCTGTGACGGTTATTTATTGGTATTTTCATTATGTGCTGATATTTATATGTCTTGTCATTGTGGCATTAGCATGCATTCACCTCATATTGCATCTATTATGTATCAACCCCAGAGATGGTCATGATACTTGAGAGATTTATTCATAGGTGCAAGAGTCTGTTGAGGTATTCATCAGCGCCAGTATCCATCGTGATACTTGAGAGATTTATTATCGGCGCTAGAGTTTGTCAAGGTACTCATAGGTTCCAGCGTCCGGCGTGATACTTTAGAGATTCTGGTATATGGTTTGATGACACCCTATATGTTTTACCTAGTAGCTTCAGCTCAGTAGATGTATACACCGATGCTAGAGTCCGCTGTGATTCCACCACATGTATTGCATTTCATAATTGACTACTATGGTTGTCTTATTTGGTTCTATTATTATATATTGTTCACTAACCCCTTCCTTACAGGTATTAGGATTCTTCGTTATTACATACTTGTTCGATTTCTCTTACCTAGTCGGTTGAACCTACTAGGTACAGTTGAGGGTACTCATGCCTACTTTGTTTCCTCCGTGCAGATCGAGCACAGGGACCTCTACATGGTAGTTGATTTTATTCTATCAGAGCCATTCACTATCTGATTCAGTACTGAGGCTCTGACTTCGAGTCGCTATTGTTTCTTTTAGTTGTCCTTTTTATTGACATCTGGACTTGACTATGTATTTCCTTTTGAGACGGTCTTGTATTTACTTATCTATACTACTTTATATGCTCTTGTACAAATAACTCTAGGTTTTGGGATTTTGTATTAAGTATTGTGGTTGCTTTTGCTTTAGTTTTATTTTCTTTAGTCGCGATCCGATTTTGGGTCGTGACAACACTATTGTTGTGTGTACTAACATTGCACTTGCTCTTTCTTTGTTGAGTGCATAGAATCTTTAGGCATCCATTAACAGACCTCAGTTAGGTGATTGGTGACACGTTGAATTCAAGAGTTAGATAGCTCTTTTAAGGCATTGTGGATTTATCTTAGATCCTAGTCCATTCCTTTCATGCTTAGATATTTTTAAATATTTTTTTATGTTTTCCAGAGGTTGCATTTCATTACTTTAGATTATTAGTAGAGTTTTTGTACAATGACTTTCAGGTTCTAGGGAGTTATTTTTTAAAATATCTTAGATTATTCTGTTTAATTTTATGGGAACTTCAATGACTTTCAGGTTCTATGGAGTTATTTTTAAATATCTTAGATTATTCTGTTTAATTTTATGGTAACTTAACTTTGATTGCCATTTAAACCTATTTCCACATCTTCGAACGCTTATATCTTGTTAATTTTTACTTGGGTGGAGTAATGGTTCTTCCACTAGAAGATTAGCATGAGTGCCCATCACGAGGGGTCAGGTTGTGATAAAAGTTGGTATCAGATCTATGGATTCATTAATCTCATTGTACCAAAAAAAAATCTAGTAGAGTCTTGCAGACCAGTATAGAGACATCTACAATTTTCTTTGAGAGGTTACGGGACTTTAGAAAATCTCTATATTTTTTCCTCCTCTTGTGCCATAACTTGGTTCCCGTTGATAATTGGTGATCCAAATTGATATTAAACTCCTTAATTTTTTTATCCGTAGATATAATGGTGCCACGCCAATAGCTTTCATCAATGAGTCAGTAGAGGAGCTAATGACAAGAGGATGTGATTGAGGCAGAGGGAGGGAAAGAATGAGGACAAGGGCCCAATGAAGGGTAGAGCCTACCAATGTGAAGTCCAAGCTGAGAATTTACCCATAGGAGAATCTCTTCCTACTTCCCAGGTTAAGATAGAAGAGAATGTGGAAATCGAGGATTAGAAAAGTCTTGAGGCCAAGGAAGATGCCCAGATTGGGACAATAGGACTTTCCCCACTAGACCCGGTTATTACCTAGTAGGTTATGACATTTCCGAGTGAGTTGGTCGACTTTGGTGCCATACAATGAAGCGATGTCATTCCCATATCCATCCAATACCTTGCCAGGATATAGGAAACCCCATCGGTGGATCCAAAATCAATAACATCAAAGTCCTCTTTTTGGGATAATAGGAAACATATGATTTTACGGTTCAATCCTCTCCTACACCGGCTACATAGCTATTGAGTTCGAGTTGGACTTACTCTTACTCAATTTGGTGCTCAATACTCCTCCCAAGACCTAGTATGCTCATAAGACATCAACCCTATGGTTAACTCATTCATCTAGTCTTATTAGACATTTGTCAACTCAGTTCATTATATCAACTATCAACTCTTTCGTTACATTAGTTTTAGGCTTAGCTTTTGACTCATAGAGAATCTATCATGCATCATTCTAAGTCATAGCATTCAAGAAAACAATAGTAGAGTTAAAACATTTAGGAACTCCATAGACTCTTTAGGCTCAAATTATACTCCTTCATGCTCATTTAAGTAAAATATACAAAAATAATAGTATTAATACTAGGGTTCATGTATTAAGGCCAAATAATGTGATTCAAGCATTTAATTCATAAAAACTATAGTTCATGCAAAATTGTATAGAAATACATTAGAATTTAATAAAAACCTTCAAGAAACATTCATGGGAGACTCAGTTCACTCACAACTCCATCAATCCGGGTTATGGGGCACATGGAAGAACATAAATCATGTTTTTTTTAGCCTTACATACCTGGAAGTTTTGAATCTTGAAACAGCTTAGAAGAATTCTCAATTTTTCGCTTCAAACCCTAGCCTTTTTCTCTCTTAAACCCTTGCTCTAAGTTTGAGAGACTTTTTTAGCATAAAAGGTTGAACTGACATGTTTAGGGATTTATTTAGGTGCAAATGTCAGGTTTAGGCTTTGAAAGGGTGGAAAAAGACCAAAATAACCTTTCTAAAAAAAGTTGTCAAAGTCATTTATGGCCTACCTATGGCCTGTAGAAACTTCCTCGGTCCTTTTATAAATATTTTTGTAAATATTGGATTGGGGTCTTTAGATCACTTTCATGATCCCAATCTACGGCCCATAAAAGTTTCTATGACCCATAGATGGATCCGTAAAGTATGGAACCATAAAATGGATTTTCAGGAAATTTTTCTATGCGTTAGTGATGTGTTGTCAAAATACAACACATTTGATACCTAAAACTTAGAATTTTGTGTGTTCTCAATGAAAATTTTATGATTTTTATGTGTTTTTCCAAGGAAAGCATATTTTAGGATATACGAGACCCTCTACGAGTCGTAGCTCAGTCCACGAGTTGTAGAGGTGGTTGCGTAGGATTTCCAGTGCTTAAAGTGCAAGATCTGATAACTTCATGGTCAGTCACACGAGACCCAGTTACGACCCATAATACCCTCTATGTGTCATAAAAGAATGTCCCGTAGTGATTTCCAGTGTTGATTGAACTTGGACCAAGAAAGATAGTTGAAGACTACTAGAGGTTAATATGAGTCGTAGAGCAAACTACGACTCATAATGGTGTTCATTATCAATAAAGTCCAAGATTGAAGAGGCTGACCACGAAAGCCTCATTACGGCTCGTGACACGAGTTACGAGTCGTAAGTGTGACTCGTATCAAGCGCCGACCAATTTTTCTAATCAATTTAGGGACTTGTTTTTGAATACTATATATAGTATATTTTAAATTTTAGCAAAAAGTTTTACATAGATTAGAGAGAGTAGATAGAGACACATAGAGAGCACAAAATTCTAGAGTATTTTCTTAGGGTTTATCTTTGGAGACTAAATTTTGGAGATTAGATTCACTTGTGGATTCAATACATCGTTCAATCATGTTATTCTAAATTCATATTGGGTTTTCTTGTTCTCCAATCATCTTGGGTAAGTGATTAATCATGTTTTCTTTATTCATTGTTTCATTATTTGCCCAAGTCATGAGTAGCTAAACTCACAACTTGGGGTTGTGGAAACCATGAGAATATAACTTAGAAAACCTGGAATATTTGCAATTCTTAGAATGGGTATTTGCATGTATTAATCATTTCTCTTCATTTTGACTATTTTCTAGTGGTGGCCAACATTAGAACTTGCCTAGTATTACCTTTCCGATCCAGGTGGTAATGAATAGGAAAAGAGAGTGACTAACATGATTCAATGATGTGTTCTCGTCTAATCAACTGAACTCGATCCAAGGGAGGTTGACTAGGACTATTGGTAATGGTTAGTTGAGCACACTATGGCGATGGGCCAAGTCCCATAGTGAAATTTGACCTTCACCTTTGACAAAAGGGTTCGAAGAACCTAAATTACCATCCTACATGCAATATTCTAGTTGAGAATTGTAAACTCTGGGGAAGTTGAGTTAGTGAATTATGGGGAACACAATACCCCAAGTTGCTCTCCATTATTGCTTGTCTTCCAATTTTAGTTAGTCTAGTTTAATTTGCTACCAATCATTGCAACCCCCCCTACACCCTTAGAGAATTGAGTTAATTGATGTTTGAATTTATTATTGGTGAACCAAGTTATAAAAGTTCCGTATTCCCTATGGGATTCGACCCTAACCTTGCTTAGGTTTATTACTTTGACGACCGCTTTTACTTCAAAAAGAGGTGTATCTTAAGCGTGATCAAAGAAAAATGGCATCATTGTCAGGGAATTCGGTGATCTTTGATTTGGATTCACTAGAAGTACAATTCAAGTGTTAATTTCGTAGTTCTCTTGTATTTTACTTTTGTTTTTATTTTTGTTTTTGTTTTCGTTTTTGTTGGTTTAGTTTCTTTGCAGGGTATATTAGGTGTTGTATGCGCAATACAAAGAGTCAAGGCATTCCCTTAGCTCTAATTGATTTAGAGATCCAACGGGTTACAAGGAGAATGGCTCAAGCGAATGCTAATATCATGGTTAATGAAGCTATAAATTGAAATGATGATGTTAAGGATAGGGATGACAATCCACCACCATTAGAGAATAGGCCACAAACTAGGGACTTCATGGGAATGCTTATGGGTGGAATCAACATAGATTGAATCCCACGGCCATAGACGTGATGGGAGCTATAGTGTTGCTACCATTAC
>JAPFFP010115381.1:0-18205 GCA_026153255.1 Solanum medicagineum | reverse complement strand
TTTCCTTTAGGTGCTACAGAATCACCCTTCTACTCTAAAACCGGTTCATTCGAAAACTGAAACTTAACAGTTCGGGCTCTACAATCAACAGAGGCATAACAGGAGTGGAGCTAATTAATGCCAAGGATCAAATCAAAATCATTCATATCTACTCAATCAGGTCAATGATAGTATGCCGATGATAGATGGTCACTACATAAGCTCTATAGACTTTCTCAGCCCGAATAGACTTATCCTCGGGAGTAGTAACATCAAAGGATTCAAGAAAACTCTCAGGGGTCCTATCAAATCTACTGGCCATATATGGAGTTAAAAGGATAATGTGGCACCAAGATCCATCAATACATAACAATCAATAGAAAAGACTCAAATCATACCCGTCACAACATCTGGCGAGTTCTCTTGATCATGTCGACTACCCATGGCATACAAACGGTTTGTGGCCTCGCTTGCGCCTGATGTAGTGCCTCTCTGATTTACTTTAGCTTGTGGGGCTGGTATAGTAGATTGAGCCCTGTTAGCCCACTTTGGACAATCTCTCTGATAATGACCCCTTTGGCCACACTTGTAATAGATATCACTCCCCTCACGACATCTCCCCAAGTGCAATTTACCATACTTACCATATGCTGGCTTACACAGTGAACCTTTAGCCACACTAGATTGTGACTGAGATCCATGGGCTCCAACATTTTGGGACCTCTGATCATTTCTTACTCTAGGTGCAGGTGCACTAGCAGATGATGGTGTTGGGAATCGGTTTCCATTCCCCTTCTTTCCAACCTCATGGCTAGATGTTTTTACTTTCTTATTTCTGAACTCCTCTTTATCAAGCTACCTCTCCTCATCAGCTTGACGCACAAAAGTCATCAATCTCCCAATATCCATATCACTTACGAGTATTGCTCCCCTCCCATCCCTCTTCGGCCATCTATTAAATCCATCAACATACATTCCCATCCTCCCCCTCATATCAGCAACCATGTCCGGAGCATAGTGAGACAGTTGATTAAACTTCAGCCCATACTCTTGCATAGTCATAGAGCCCTGATTCAAGTTTAAGAACTCTCTTACCTTTGCCTCTTTTCACTCCCTTAGGAAGAAGTGCCCCAAGAAGGCTTCCTCGAACATAGCCCAAGTCATCTTGGGGCCATCCTCTCCTCTACCTTTTTCCATTGATCATACCAAAGTCTTTCCACTCCCTTTAGTTGATAAGCAACTTGTTACACTCTATCAGCATCAGCCACATACATCACTTAAAACACTTTTTGAAGCTCCTCCACATAGTTCTCAAGATCCTCAGTGGATGTAGACCCTGTGAACTCAGGCGGATTCATCCTCAAGAATTTTCGGATCTAAAAGTTTCATGGGCATCCTGTTGACCCGCTCCTTGTCTCGCAGCAGGTGCTGTGACAGCCTGTGCTAGAGTTTGAATAAGCGTAGCGAAGCTCATCATTGGAGATCTCATCTTGCGGGGGCTGCACAACAGGGACAACTAGTTCCATAGGCTCCTCATTTCCTTGAGGCTCAGGTGGGTTAACATACTGTCTGGCGGGACATCCTCTACCTCTAACGGCTCTTCTGGGAGGCATGACGACAATTCTGCAACGTGTAAAGCATGAATTAGAAGAGAACTTTCATAGAGTATAACTCTATAGCACGATTTAGAACATAAATGAAGGGAAAAAATTTCTAATGTTCTATAGCCTCGTGTTTATCAAATGTGGTGGACAATACACCATAAACAAAACTCTACTAGGCACGACTTCGTAGACTCCCTCAGACATTTGAACCCATGCTCTGATTTCAAGTTTGTCACGCCTCAAGAGGGTACCCAAGATGTGGCGGGCACCTAGAGACTATTGCTAGTCCCTAAGCGAACTGATAGTCACTAATCAGTAGAAGACATAAAGAATATAAGTGGGCATATCTATCTGATCTCAAATAATAACAACAACAATATAGTATAAAGCTAGTAGAAAGAACTAACAAACAATGTTAACAATCAACATTCCACTCTAGTCTATGAAGCCTCTGTCACTGTTAGGTGGTTCCAATGATAGACCCATAGCTACTTCAATAAAAAAATAAGCTAATAATGTCTAACTCTAAAGCAAGATGAAAAGAGCATATGAATCCACCAAAGTAGGAGAGACTCACCATTCAGCTTAACGTCCAAGATCCTTAACGATGTGCCTGTTGATGATCTCTAATCCCTGTATCTGCATCATAAAATGATGCAATGCTGAATGGCGTCAGTACGTGAAATATACGGTATGTAAAATAGATGAATGAAATTGAAAGCGATAGAATAATATGAAACAAGAACCAACTCAATGTAGAAATCAATCAACATGTCAAATGTCTATCTAAAGCAAGAATAAAGAGTAGATAAGTGACCATCAACCCATTAAACCATATCAATCAAATCAGACTCATCTCAACTCATCTCATGTTATCTCAACTCACAATACTCAGTTTCAGAACTTTCTAGGAGTTTCTCTTATCCGACAACAATCACTTATGTGCTAGTGACAGTATAACAATCTCGATGATGTTGCCACAACCATTCCATATTTGCCAAGTAAGGAACGAATCAAAACCATAATGGACAAGTCCAAATAGAGACAATAATCTACAAGTCCTCTATTGATTTTAGGGACTTCTAATCAGAGGGAACCTTATCATAATGTGATGTGATGGTCCTGATCCTCACCTGCGCTTGGTTACGTAGTTTGATGAGTGCGAGTTGGATTAACTTTTACTCTTTCGGTGCTCGATACTTCTCCCATGACTCAATGCTCATAAAATAATCCATCCAATGAAACTATGTCAACCAAATCATCTCATCCAGCCTCGTAGAGGCACTACCTTTCAATCAGTCTCATAAAGACTCTAATTATCTCATCCATCAACATCTTAATCATTAACTCAAGGCTTAGAAAAATCATTAGGAAATAATTGATTAGATAAATCATTAGAGTTCATTTGAAAAAACTCATAGACCATCAAATACTATCAATCTATCATCATTCTCACATTCACAATTACAATCTCTATCGACATTCTCAATAAAGGCTCTAGACTCAATCCCTATCATTATTCATGCATGCTTTCCAAAAATAATCATGTAGAGTTTATGCAATATCTCTTGAAAAGTAATCAATTCGAGATAATAATTTTATGATGTCATCCACATATGAAAATACATGTAATAAATATAATTTTCAAGAAAATAATCACGAATCATGTATGTAGACTCATGAACTTTCAATATCTTCTACGAACATCTATGGGGCACGTGAAAGAACAATATCATGCTTTTAGTTTAGCCTTACATACTTGGGATGAAGTTTTACCAGTCAACCGTCAAAATTTTCCTTGAATTCTTCAATATATGCTTCCCTCTTTCCCTCTCTCAAGCCTTAGTCTTTCAAGTGTTCAGAATAGGACTCAATGGGGTTTAAGACCCTATTTTACGTATCAAAATGACCCAATTTGATCGTATTTTGAGTTTAGGGAGGGTTGAGAATTTATTGGAATTCCCCTCAAAATTAAAAGAAAAATTTCACCCAGAAAATGCCTAGTTCGTGACGCGGACGGGGCACGTACCTATACATTTTTTCCTAAAAATTTTCCGAATGAATTTTCAATTCCCATCGAAATATTTTAAAATAATATAAGTATTGGTCCGCGTCCCAGGTGCGATGCGCTTTGGGCGCTCATCAACACGAGAAACTATTTTGGATTGAAAAATTATTTTTTGATCCGATGGCTCTAAAATTTGAACGAGACCATTTCCCTACTTAATTTTCTGTGTTGATTATACATCCGCTCTCAGATTCGCAAATGGAGCATTGGAAGATGTGTTACATGCATATCTCTATTCTAGGGTTATTTTAGTAATTTTATCGGGTGTTACACATTCTCAATATGGTTTGTACCTTGTTGTCTCGAGGAAGATTTCCAAAGGAATTTTGGTTAGAAGCAGCGAATTGGAGCATTCACATCTTAAATAGAAGCTCCACTTTTGCTCTTCGAGATATGACACTAGAGAAAGCTTTGAGTGGGAGGAGATTGGCAATAGACCACTTCAGAGTTTTTTGTTCTATTGCTTATGCACATGTTCTAGAAGTAAAAAGAAAGAAGGTTGATAATAGACATGCGAAATATGTTTTTCTTGGTGTTAGCGAGGTATCCAAAGCATATAAGTTGTTTAATCCATTGAAAAAAAAGGTTTTGACCAACATAGATGTCATTTTTGATGAAGAGAGAACTTCGGATTGGAATATGTAGCAATCTGTTCAAATCATAAATAACAATGAAGTTGAATAAGTAGTTGCAGTATCCAAAATTTCTGAAACATATACTCAAGAAACTATTGAACTTTCACCATTAGTTGTACCTAAAATTTAGGAAAATTCTCCTTATGCAACTACTGAAACTTCAACATCAATTTTGGAAAAAAACCTAATACAATTGATCAGACTCTTTGTCATGCTTGCAGAAGGCACACATGAATGATGGATTCCAAGGTAATAGGAATTGATGTTAATGAAGATGTTTCCCATTTTGCATTGTTTCCAGTCTGTGATCCTAAAACTTTTGAGAATAGTGTCAAAGAGGAGAAATGGAAAAAACTATGGATGATGAGATTGATTCTACTGAAACAAATAGCTCCTAGGAGTTATTACATCTTCCAAAGGGGCACAAAACATAGGTGTGACACCCTGTACCTCCATGCTTTTATATATCCATGTTTCAAGCTGCATTTCTTTAGGTGGGGAGCATGTTAGGGTCATGGGAGACTTCTAGTACTTAGACGAGTTCAAGGCTTTCCTATGAGTTGAGTTTTGTATGTTGGTTTATACAAGGATCAACTTTAAATAAGTATAACTTTTAGCAAACCTGGAACTGGATGACCCACGACATGTCAAATGAAAGCCCTTTAAGTGAGCTTACCAACGTACTTGGTTTCACGTCATTCAGAGTTCGGAGTCAAAAGTTATGGCCATTTTACTGAATACTGCCAGTGCAGAGTTGCACTACAAGACCACTGTTATAGGTCGTAAGTCAGGGTATGAGTCATAGATCAATCTCGTGGCAACTTCCAAAAACTCCAAAATTGAGCACAGGGGTTACGGGAGGGGTCTTATGGGTCGTAGTACTATTTACAGGTCGTAACGGGGCCCGTAACAAACATTTGACAGCTTTTTAGGAAAGGTTATTTTAGTCCTTTCCCACCCTTTCTAAGCTCTAGATTGATATTTTTATACTCATTTAAGGTCCCAATCTCTTACGTTCATCATTTTATTGCCAAAATACTCTCTCCAAAACCATCTAAGACTTCCCCAAATCATTTTCAAATCACCCATTCAAATTCAAGGAAACTCAAGAACAAGTTTCGGATTTCAAGACCCACTTCCAAGCTCCAAGTCTTTCACAACCCAATTTCAAGAAACTCAAAGACTAAGGTATGTGGCTTCAACCATTGGTCCTTTCACCCATGGTGCCCAAGCCTCCTTTTTACATGAATTTCATATTTCTAAGTTGAATTACTTATGGGTCTTACTTATTATGAATTTGACTATGAACTACATTGGAGTTTCATTATAGTGTGATTATTTAAGCATGTTTTGAGCTATGGATCTATGATCCACTTTGAGATTTGATGAGGTGTTTGAATGTACATTTCTTGAGGGTATTACCAAGTGTTGGTGGGTGTTTTTACATTGATTTTTCTTGCATGATATCACCCTTGAATTGTATGATTTTATACTAGCATTACACACCCACCAAGTGTTTGAAAAAATGTCCAATTAAGGTTTCTTGAATTGTTGAATGCCTAATGCATGGCACATGATATAAGTGACTTTATGATGATGAAAGTAAAGTATATATTTGTGTTGATTTCTTGAAAAGTATCTATAGCATTGGAAGTTGACAACACCTTGTTGAGGGGGTGCTTTGCTTGAAACACTATGATGGAGGGTGTGATGTCCATCAACTATGTTAAGTGGTTGATACGCTATGTTTGAGGGTGTGACGCCCAATAACCATGTTGAGGGGTTGATACCTTGACCACTATGATGGAGGGTGTGATGTCTATTAACCATATTGACTAGTTGATACCTTGATCACTATGATGGAGGGTGTGATGTCCATTAACCATGTTAAGGGGTTGATACCTTGAACACTATGATGGAGGCTGTGATGTCCATCAACCAGTTAAGGGGTTGATACCTTGACCACTATGATGGAGAGTGTGATGTCCATCAACCAATTGAGGGGTTGATACCTCCATCACCATGGATGGTGCGGTGTGACAATCCATTGTAATGTTGGTCTCTTCTTACATATGTTATATGTTCTAAATAAGCATATTTTACTTCAAACATCATTCATATATTGCTACCATGTTATCCATTGCTTATGATGTTGCATTTTTCCTATATTGCCTGTCTCTTGTTCCATTGTGTACTACATACTTAGTACATTCAAACAAACTAACACATGTTCTATGCCTACATGATGTTACCATGTAGGAACCGGAGCCCCACTTGATCATCCTCCTCTTCCACGTGGCTAGTACGATTTATCTCAAAGCAAGTTGGTGAGTCCTCAACTCTGAGGACATATGTCTCTTAATTTTCATGTTATGGATTGACATTTTCTATGTTGGAAACTTATGACTATGAAGGTGAGCCCAGAGATTGTCTTGGCCCCCGTTTCTATCTATGTAGTAGAGGTGTTTTTGGAACCTTATGTTGTATTAATTCTATACTCTATTAGCTTGTCATGTTCCTATGGTATTAAAGTTGTCCCTTAGCATCGTTTATGCCTATTTACTGTCTGTTGTTGTTGTTCAAATGCTTCTGCAACCAAGGATGTGTAATGATATGTGAAGAGGCTTGTTTGGGGTTCCTTTGGGTGATTCCCCATTCGCCGTGTCACATCTAGGCCCTAGGCTTGGGTCCTGACAAATTTTTTGTCAAAGTACTGGGTTGGTAATGGTCCTCGGCATCCAATGGACAGCATCGACTAGAGTCTTGTTCATGGTTGTGAAGTGCACCACGACTATGAACAAGAGGCTACACAATGTTCTAGCAAATGTTTCCCTTCTTCTTACTCTAAAGTTGTGCTATACGAGTCAAGGTAAGGTTTTTCCACCTAATGATTGTTCTTTGCTATGCTAGATCATACCTTACATAAGAGGAAGAAGAGCCCGTACACCTGAGGAACAACTGGCTCATGAAGAGTTCCGAGATACTTTTGCCATGCTAACCCTAGCGGTGACCAATCAAATTAACCAAGGGCCCAAATCCCTCATGCTCCCATCCCGGCATCTAGGGTAAGGTTGATGAAACCACTGGAGTTCAATGGGTCTAAAGTGGATGAGGACTTTGAAGAATTTATTGATAAGGTGTCCAAAGTGTTATCTATTATGGGTGTAAGGTCGGAAGAGAAGGCGGAGTTGGCGGCTTACCAACTCAAGGAGGTGGCCCAAATATGGTATACTCAAAGGAAGGACGAGAAGGGGAACAAATGATGTGATACTTTGGAAGGAATTTAAGGCGGTGTTTCTCAATCGATTCTTCCCTCTTGAGCTACGAGGGTCCAAAATGATGGAATTCATGAATTTGAAGCAAAGGTCAATGAGTGTGAGGGAGTATTCCCTCAAGTTCAACCAACTCTCTAAATATGCTCCCCAATTGGTGGCCAATCAAAGGTCTAGGATGAATAAATTTGTGATGGTTGTATCTGAGTCGGTGATTGAAGAATGTCATGCCACTATGTTGATAGGTGACATGGACTTGTCCCACCCGATGATGTATGACAAACAATTAGAGGGGGAAAAGATGAGGAAGAGAAAGGATAAGGAGGCCAAGAGGGCCTGTTTCGAAGGAAAGTTCCAAAGTCCCAAGTGGTGTGGTGCCTTATGCTAGGTGCCGAAGATGTGGGAGACGCCATGATGGCCCATGCTTGAAGGGTATAGATAGTTGTTATGCTTGTGGGGACATGGGTCATAAGGTAAATGATTGTCCTCGTAAATGCAACAAGGGTAAAGGTGGTGATGTTGATCAAGGGGGTGCTCCAAGACATAATTGGTTCTATACTCTTCAAAGAAGGCAAGGAGGGGATGGGGTGCCCGATGATGCTACCGGTATGTTAAAGGCTTTTCTTGGTTTTGTTGTGCCTGCTTTGATGGTTCCGAGGGTCACTATTCCTTTCATTATTCCTTTTTTTTGCTAGTAAGATTTGGCTATGTGAGTATATTATTACTAGAAAGGCTTACAAGGGTTACTCCATGTTCTTATTGCATAGAGTCTTGTCTTGTGAACTTGGGTTGATGAGTTGGAGGTCTTAGGGTGGTTTGGCTACATGCGTATCATGCTTCCAAAGAGGGTCGAACCCATAAGGATGTAAGGTGATGGTTAAGGATAGGCAATCTATTTGTTCAACTACAATGGGTTAGTCACTTCTCTAAGAATGATCTTTGGTTCGGGTTTTGTCCCCAGGTGAGGATGAGGGTAGGTGGTATCCCTAGGTGTCCTATCGGACTAGGAGTGAGTATTTTGAGTCATGGTGGAGTTGTTCGGTTGACTTATGCACCAGCTATGTTTATGGGTTTCGTGAATTAGGTCTTAAAACCCTACCTTATCATGCTTATGGTGGGCTCTGGTGATGGAGTATTGACTTATTTAGAGCTTGAGGATCATTTGGGGGTGATGTTTTGAATTTTGATGAATGTGAGGTTGCTTTCTAATTATGGGAAGTAAGAATCTTTGGGGTGACAAAAAGGGGTGGTTGGAGAAGTTCACCGGTTGACTAGATTGGGAATGATGTTGGGTGAAGTTGAGAGTGGGGGTTCACTTCCAAGGGGGAGATGGTGGCATTAGGTACCAAGGTGGACTAGGTATGTATAAGGCAATTAAGCCCAAGGTGTGAGGGTCCTAATAGGTAGTTGAGGAGCATCGGTAAGGTGGCCTACGAATTGGAGTTGCCTATGGATATGGGTATGGTTCGTCCGATTCTTCATGCATCTAGGTTGAGAAGATGTGTTGGTGACACAAGTACTATAGACCTCTTAGAGGTTGTAGGTGTTGTGGAGGATGAGTTGGTTTAGGAGAAGGTCCCGGTGGAGATATTGGATGGATAGGTGGGAAGTTTGTTTAATAAAGATGTAGTACTCGTCAAGGTCCTTTGGGAGAATCTGCAAATTGAAAGTGCCACATGAGAAGCCGAGACAGACATGTAAAAACAAAATCCATATCTCTTCTATTCTACTTAAGCCTAAAGTACTAATTTAAGTTCCCCTATGTGTTTTCAAGTCTTAAGTTTTGACCTTATGTCATTACATGCATTCATGTTTATGTTGACAATTTGATGGTGATTTCATGTTGAGACTTTTTGAAAATAATGTTTAAGTGCATTTGTTGCATCCATGTTGGGCCAAAATTTTCATGATTACTTTTCTTGTGTACATTTCTTTGACATTCGGGGACGAATGTTCCCAAGGGAGAGATATTTTGATACCCCATACCTGTGTGCTCTTATATATCCATGTTTCCTGCCTCATTTGTTTAGGTGGGGAGTGTGTTAGGGTCGTGGGAGACTTCTAGTACTTAGAAGAGTTCAAGGCTTCCCTATAAGTTGAGTTTTGGGTGTTGGTTTATGCAAGAGTCAACTTTAAACGAGCATAAATTTTAGCACCTTTGGAACTGGATGACCCACGACATGTCAAATGAAATCACTTTGATTTAGCTTTCCTATGCACTTGGTTTCACCTCATTTAGAGTTGGGAGTCAAAAGTTATGGCCATTTTACTGAAAACTGCCAGTGTAGAGTTGAACTACGAGACCACTGTTACGGGTCATAAGTTAGGGTACGAGTCGTAGTTTGGGCTAGTAACAACTTCCAGAAACTCTGAAATATAGCCCAGGGTTTACGGGAGTGGTCCTACAAGTAGTAGTACTATTTATGGGTCGTAACGGGGCCGATAACAGGGCTCAATCATGCTAGTTAGGCTATAAGCTTAATACATGCAAGTCGAATGTCTGATATCTTTGGTCTTTTTCCCATTACTTTCTTGGTTGGTAAACCCAACCGGAAAAAGCAATTCACAACAAACAAGTCTTTCTTCTTTACTTACTTAATTGCTTTAAGTAAGTAAGTAAAGAAGTAAAGCGGATCACTAAGAGATGACAGATACTGAAATGAATTTTTTCGGAGCATAGGAAAGGTTATTTTGTTCCTTGCCCACCCTTTCTAAGCTCTAGATTGATGTTTTTATACTCATTTAAGTTCCCAAACTCTTAAGTTCATCATTTTATTGCCAAAATACTCTCTCTAAAACCCTCTAAGACTTCCCCAAAGCATTTTCAAATCCCCCATTCAAATTCAAGGAAACTCAAGAACAAGTTTTGGATTCCAAGACCCACTGCCAAGCTCCAAGTCTTTTACAACCCAATTTTAAGAAAATCATAGTCTAAGGTATGTGGATTTCAACCATTGGGTCCTTTCACCCATGGTGTCCAAGCCTCTTTTTTACATGAATTTCATATTTCTAAGTTGAATCACTTATGGGTCTTATTATGAATTTTACTATGCACTATATTGGGGTTTCATTAAAGTGTGATTGTTTAAGCATGTTTTAAGCTATGGATCTATGATCCACTTTGAGATTTGATGAGGGGCTTCAATGTACATTGCTTGAGGGTATTACCAAGTGTTGGTGAGTGATTTTACATTGATTTTTCTTGCATGATTTAACCCTTGAATCGTATGATTTTATACTAGCATTACACACCCGCCAAGTATTTGATAAAATGTCCAATTAAGGTTTCTTAAGTTGTTGAAGGCCTAATGCATGACACATGTGATAAGCAACTTTGTGATGATGAAAGTAAAGTATATATATGTGTTGATTTCTTGAAAAGTATCTATAGTGTTGGAAGTTGACTACACCTTGTTGACAGGGTGCTTTGCTTCAACCACTATGATGGAGGGTGTGATGTCCATCAACCATGTTGAGGGGTTGATACCTTGACCACTATGATGGAGGGTGTGATATCCATCAAACCAGTTAAGGGGTTGATATCTTGACCACTATGATGGAGGGTATGATGTCCATTAACTAATTGAGGGGTTGATACCTCAATCACCATGGGTGGTAGGATGTGACAATCCATCGTAATGTTGGTCTCTTCTTACAGATGTAATATGTTCTAAATAAGCATGTTTTACTTCAAGCATCATTCATGCGTGTCATATTGCTACCATGCTATCCATTGCTTATGATGTTTGATTTTTCCTATATTGTCTATCTCTTGTTGCATTGCATCCTCATACTTAGTATATTCAAATTTACTAACACATACTCTCTGCCTGCATGATGTTACTATGTAGGAACCGGAGCCCTACTTGATCATCCTCCTCCTCCACGTAGCTAGTACGATTTCTCTCAAAGCAAGTTGGTGAGTCCTTAACTCCGAGAACATATGTGTCTTGATTTTCATGTTATGTATTGACTTTCTCTATGTTGGAAACTTATGACTATGAGGGGGAGCCCGGAGATTATCGTGGCCCCTGCTGCTATCTATGTAGTAGAGGTGTTGTTGGAACCTTATGATTTATTAATGCTATTATTCTATTGGCATGTCATGTTCCTATGGTATTAAAGTTGTCCCTTAATGTCGTTTATCCCTATTTACTATCTCTTATTGTTGTTCAAATGCTTTCGCGACCAAGGATGTGTAATGATATGCTAAGAGGCTTGTTTGTGGTTCCTTCAGGTTCCCCATTCGCCGTTTCACGTCTAGGCCCTAGGCTTGGGTCGTGACAATAGGTGTTAAGAGATTAAGACAAAACTCAGAAAAATGGTGAAATAGACAAGTATAAGGCGCAATTGGTGGCTAAGCGATATAAGAAGTTTTTGTGCCAGTTGCAAGGCATGACACTATCAGAATGATAATTGTTGTAGCGGCACAAAAATCATGACCTATCTTTTAATTGGATATCAAATCAACTTTCCTACATGGATACTTAGAGTGAGAGGTATTTATCGAGTAACCTTTTAGTTATATTAAAATTGGATTGGAGAATAAGGTATACAAGTTGAAAAAGATTCTTTACAGACTAAAACAAGCTCCACGAACGCTTGTTATAGTCGCATTGAGTCCTTTTCCGTTTATCTAAAGGAAATGATTTCTCTTTTGTTATTTTGTATCTTATAATTCTTATTCCAGAACTCTAATTATATTTAACTCCTTTCTTATATTGTTAGCTAGGAGTACACGTGAACAGGATTAATTCCAAATAATTTATGTTGAATTTTTATATATATAATGTCATGCCCCGAGTCTACACCCTAGACATGACTGAAACTCATAATCATTTCTGGTCACAACGAATCACTTGGCCTGGTTTCTTACTCAGCGGAAGACTTAAACAATCATGGAAGAGCTTAAAAAAAGTAACAAGCTAAGATCAATAACTGTCTGCATAAGCTGAAATGTAATGGTTCACAACCAACAATCGAAATAAATAAGAATTGAAGTACTTGACATATAATCTATGAAATCGCTAGCTAAAACTGTCTGAAAGGACTACCGGACAGGCCCCAAAGTAGCCGGAACTGAAATAAATAGTGAAAGAAATATAAATACTTCAAGAGCCTTTGACTGAGAAAAGGCCTCATCAATGACTGAAAGATATCTGGTCCTCAACGAAGCGGCTACTGAGGGACTCTGTCACCTGCATCTGCATCATAAAATGATGCAGGTTCTAAGGATGTTAGTACGTGGAATGTACGATATGTAAGATGATCAAAACAGGAACTTAGAGTAATGCAACATTTCAAAGTACATAGACATATCTCAAAATAGAATAACACATGTGGTAAATACTCTGTATGCTGAAAATAAGCATGCTAGAAACAACTATGCAAAAAAATCTGTATGAAAATTATAACTTGCTCTAACTTGGGGAGTTTCCTATGAGCTTCGTGGTGATACAACGTCTTGTCCACACTACTAGAGCCGTTCCGTACTTTGCCGGGGTAGGGGACAAAGAACTAGGGGAGTGGATCCATCCAAAAACTAGGCCATTTAAGTGGCTAATGAAGAATGTACCTTGGTACAATCCTATCCTATGCTGGCTACATAGTTTATGAGTTCAAGTAATTAATTCTACTCTCACTCATATCGGTGCTCAATACTACTCCCAAAAATAACTTTTATATAGCTCATAACTTAAAGGATAAATTCTCAAAATATCTTTGGTCTTTCAGGGACTTAGCCCATCTTAACTTTTTTGAAACTTTCTCATCTGGACTCTTTGGCTTGACTGAAACTAGTTTCAACTCAAGTATTTTAAAACATACTGGGTTACTCAGCTAAAATGCAAAAGCAGTTCTAAAAGTGATTCTTAAACTTAACTCAAACTTTAAGCTTTATGAATATTCATGAAACCCATGTAAAATTTTACAGAAGTTCATCCAGGGTTCTAAATCTTGGTAACAATACATCAAATTAATGGTAAAGACATCAAGAATCATAATATTTATCAAGAATCTATACATATGAACGGAAATTTAATGAATTTCACAGAAATACATGAACTTTGATCTCAACTAGTACTTGAAAGTTCTTGGATGACACTAACGTATAATTTCTAAAATATCCATAAAATAGTTCTTGGAGGGCCTTACATAACTGGCAAAAGAATTTTTGAAGAGTTGAAGGGATTCTTGAGCCCTAACTAGCGTTTTCGATCCTAAGCTTTGAGTCTTCTTAAAGATTTTAAAATTATGCAAGTGTATTTGTACGCTTAGGGTCTAATTTAGAGTTAAAACCGACTAGTTTATGCTTATGGAGTGTGGAAAAGGTCGAAACTACCCTTCCTAAATAAAGAAGAAAAATTTCGGGAAAGTTATACATGTGTGCGTCGCGCACATGTACATTTCTTCCATTTTTCGTGAATTTCAGCTTCCATCGAAAATCACAAAAATTCCCTAAGTGTGGCTCTGCTCCGCATCCCAGGCGCATCGCGCCCTGGGTGCGGAAACCTCATTATCCGGAAAGAATTAGCAAAATTTTTAATTCGCCTCGGTTGTTTAAAATTCGAGGCGAGATCATTTTCCCACTCAATTTTTCGTGCTGATCGCAAATCCGGTCTCGGATTTGCGAACGGAGCATGGAAAAATATGTTATGGGCATGGTCAATTCTAGGGGTATTTTGGTCTTTTCACCGGGTGTCACATATAAATCAAACCAAACTAATAAAATTGGGTTTCAACCTTGGATATTTTTTGGGTTTCTCGGGTATTCAATTTTTTTTTGGATTTTTCTGACAAAGTATTCCTACAAATATATAATTAATAAGTTGTGCTTCAAATATATTTTTAGTCCTACCATGATATAATTATCTAAAGTATTTAGTAAGAAAATAATACAAAATATGATATGAATGGTGACACTAAAATGTTCAATAGAAAATAATAATAATAAAATCACATAAAATAAATATCACAAATAAATAAGTCATAATGAAAATGACTATAATTTTAAAGTACTAAACCATGCTAAAACAAGTCTAACAAGTGTTGATTACTTGAATAAACATTAAAAAAAAATTAAAATTATGTTATTTAATTTATTCGGAGCTATTAGAGCGGGATCCACTTTTTGGGGAATACGAGTCGAAGCAATAACAAGAATATTTCTAGTTAAACATCTTTCCCAATCCGTGGAGAGATAAGCAAAATAGCGGCGCAAGTATTAGTATCATAACAAAAAAGCCTTCCTCGTCATTAATATTTTTGCTCGCGGCAATTGGGACCTCTCGGGAGAATCGATGACTGCATCAAAGATGCAGTGCTAGTATATCTGAGACTTCTTAATTGACTAGTTGTAAATAGCCCCAGGACTATGAAACAAAAGATTATCTTGGACAATGTAATAAAGAATAAGTGTTCAACATTATTTTCATTCTTAGTGTTGAATTAATCTTTTTATTTTGTAGCGTTAGTATTAATTCGATTTTCAATTTGAGCTTTGTTATAGATATTAATATATGTGGACTATAACTTTTATTAGTCCATTCAAAATTGTAAGTTAAATTTGAAATAATATGTTAAAAGATAAAAACTATAGAAAAGTATAAGAAGTATTTATAAATTATATTAAAGCAAACACTTGTACGAATAAAATAATTTTTTTAAAATTATATATATAATGTCTGGTTGATTTAGTCTCGGGTTAACTTTAAAAGTTAAAATCAAATCAATCCTATAATCGATTTTTTTCAATACCAAATTAAGTTAAACCAAATCACTAGTCAATTTTTTTCTCGGGTTGACTAGTGTTCTGATTAAGTGCAATTTTGGGTTTGATTTTGTTCACCCCATTATTAGCTAATTCAACGACTAAACAACATAAATTTAGTGAATAATACATAATCTACCAATATTGCTGCACAACTAAAAGACACACCATACTTTTTTGTTCATCAAAGTGTTGCAATTTTGCACATAAAAGATTATTCATAAATATATATATGTGTGTATAATTAGTATTGAGTCTGCTCATAAGCTTGAAGTGCCGAAGTGGCAACTGGATGTAGCAGAGGTAATTATTTAGCAACGTTTTTTACTTAAAGTATTTAGTGGAAGTAATTATGTAATGTAAATTAGGTTTTGCGCCCCAAAATTTAGCTCAAAGGAGTAAACGTTTTGTTTCATTCTTATATTGAGTATATTTGGTGCCTGAGCAATTTGAATTTGAAGTCCATTGATACTATATAAAACTAAATTTTAAACTTAAGTCACACTCTAAAACTCAATTTTTTTTATTGTTCAAACCTTTATAAAAAAACCAACCATCCCATTAATTATTTATGTGTAACTTTTTTCATTCTTTTAACACATAATAACACCAGAAATTCACTTCCGTAAACATATGTTATCATAATAAGCAAATTTGCCCACTTCACGTTGCACCTTCTCCACACGCAGAAAGAAAAATTGAAAATCGTGAAGACCATCATAAACTATTTTTTTAATAAGAATTTTTTTCTAAAAATACCGTTATACATGTTTAACTACTAAAGGATTAATAGTCTTGTTTGATCAAGTTAAAAGTGTTTTTTTCCTTTAAAAAGTGCTTATTTTATAACTAAATAAAGCGTTTCATCAGACTTTAGAAGTAGATACGTGTTTTTCCCGAATAACCAAAATGTTTTTTCAAAAACTGACAAATTGCCCTTTTTTCCTTTTAAAAATGCTTTTGAGAAAAATACATTTAAGCACACTTTTTTAAAGATTGATCGATCAAACGTCAATTATTATTTCAAACTGATTAATCAAATACAAGTTATTTCTCACTAAAAACGACAAACTAATTTGATATATTTGGGTAAATAGTCATAGGTAATCAACATAAGAAGTTTGGGGATCAACAAACGAATGTTCGTTGCTTGTCGATTGTGGAAACACGTGAATTTCAGAGAATTTGGGGCCGCCGGACCGAAGACTTAGAAAATAATATTTTTGTAAAGTCAAAAAATGAACTTCTTCTTGCCATTTTTTTTTCTAAATACTTTTGTATGATGTTACAGTTTGGCGTGTGCCCATAAAATAATATTTCCTCCATTTTAGTTCTATTATTTTAGTGAAACTGAACGTGAAATTTAAAAAATAAAGAGAAATTTTAAATATTGTGATCCCTTATGTATCATTCTTTAAATTTTATGATATTAAATTTGCTACGCAGAGTCTTGAAATTGAAAATTTTACTAAATATTAAAAAACATACTTTTACTATTTTTGAATCAGACCAAAAGTAAAACTAAGACGGAGAAAACAGTACATACTAGACCGGCTTGCATATATGATGCGTGTCCTTTTTCCTTATGGATAGAGAACTCAATTCTAAGAAAAAGAATCCGATTTCTTAAAGTTATTCAAAGGAATATTTGAGAATTCATATTTAAAAATGATGTTTGAGTGTGCGTAAAGTAGAAGGAAAGAGGAATATTATATTTTTTCTTTAATTAGAATTTAGATGTGTGTAGTGGTATGTCAAGGTGTCAAATATATGATGTTATACTTGACCGATGTGTCTGAATTGATAAGATATTCCTGGGGAATTTTATCTATTTTTTGTCTTCTTCTTTGAAATACATAAAACAATTATTAGTTGAGGGTGGAAAGTAGTAGATTGATGATTCATTTTAAAGATTACCACCTTTCTTAATAATATGTTTTTCTATATCATTTGGACTTAGTTACAGAATTTTAGTAATAAAATTGAAGATATATGTGACTTGCCTTTCCTTGTGTTGTATAAAATGCTTACTGGATTAGCCTTCAGCTTCGTTTGTCGAACCTCAACTACATTGTTTGTAGGTTTGTGGGTGTGGGGAAAATAAAATGGGGACAGTGAGATAATTATGGATCTGTGTATATAAGAAATCATGCATAAAACATCACTATTCATCAAAGTTGTCAATGCAACCACTTCTTATGTAAGAAATCAGTTCTAACTGTACTTAACCTAGGGTTGAATGTTTCTTTCTTTTATATAATTCAACCAAATTGTTGGTTGCTGTTATAAAGGGCACACTTAAGCCTTCAAGTGACGTGTTGACCACTTCACATTGCTTAATGTATGCTTCAATGCCATTCTAAGGCCTACTTTCCTTGTCAATGAACCTCCACGACGCACAACAATTGATATTACATCCTACCATAATTTTTTTTTTCCAATTTTTTTGTCATTCATGCTTACAAATAAATTTAATGTCATTCTAAGGCCTACTTTCCTTGTGCTTTTTTCTTTTGATAAAACTGGTTGGTTGTCCCAAGTAGCTCTAAGGGGTCGTCTGGTGTGATGGATAGGGAAACTAATCCCAAGATAACTTCTTTAGCGACTTTTAATTCCCTGTTTGGTTGCACAAATTGGGATAACTTATCTCAGGATTAACAATTATTCCTGGGATAAGTTATCCCTTCAAGGAGGTGAAATAATAATCCCACAATAACTTATCCTGGGATAAAGTTTGTAAAATAACAAAAATGTCCCCCTTAAACTCTCTTTTCCACACTATTTTTACATTTATTTATATTAATATATTTTTTTAATAATATTTATAATAGTTGATTAATTGTTGTTTTTATATATTTTTTTAATTTTAAAAAAATTAT